>WYDI02152950.1:0-126937 GCA_009867235.2 Psittacus erithacus
TGAGGTCTAGGGGGGGGGGGCGGGGGGGTGGGGGGGGGGTGGGGTGGGGGGGGGGGCCCGGGGGGGGGGGGGGGGGGGGGGGGGGGTGTGGGTTGGAACTTGATGATCTTAAGGTCCTTTCCAACCCTAACTATTCTATGATTTCAAGCAACTCAAGTCAAAAAAGACTTCAGGATACAAAGTAATTATGAGAGGAGTAAGTGATATAGATATGAAAGGAGAGATGCTATCCTGGAATACATCAGGAAGAGTATTCCCAGACTGGATAGTAAATCCTAGCACTTTACAAGGACCTGAGGAGACTTATCTAAAGTGCAGAAATTATTTGTAAATGGAGGAGATGGAGGAGCCAACCTCAATGGAACCAATCAACCAACCTTGAGCAGGAAGAAATGCTGCTAAGGTTACAATTGTTCTCTATAAATAGTTTAGAATGGGCAAACACCCGAGACAAAGAACATTTTAAGCTAAAGGACAAGTCTGTCACAAGATCAAGAGTATTAAACAGATCAGAAAGGCATTTGTGTTGCAAAGGGCAATGTCCTTAGCTACAAGGCCAGCCAGATGCTCACTCTCAATGACAGTGCCACACAAAACCTTTATTTTGATGACGCACTTATTGAATTCTAGAACATGAAGCCCATGATAGCAGAAGACAGGACTTGAAAATCCTGGAAACTCCTTTCTGTATTTTCATTGCTCTACTGAAAGGCAGGGAATCTGACAGAGTGCCTTGTATTTTATGTTGGACGTTCAAACTTCCATCAAGGATATTTTTTTTTCCCGAAGTGGGCACATAAAACCAACTGCCTTGGTTGTTGGTTGTCCCCTGTGGGACTTGGCAAGGCCACCAGACTTCCAGTCCAGCCTTTCCCAAGACATTTTTCAAGGCCTTTACCTGCCAAAAAGCACAAGAAGCTCCTCAAACATTTGAGGCATCTAGCTCTGATACTCTCTGAGCATTAATAGTGCTTCAATTAAAAAAAAAATCTGTCTTTAATCTGACAGTTACTCTCATACCTGAATGCCATATTTAAGATGCACTCACACAAATATTCAGTAACTTTGCCTAATTCAGCTTTTATTTAGTTAGCAAATCTATTGTAAAAGCAACAAACAAGCAGAGGTAAATGCTGAAGTGATGGCAAAAACCTGTCCAGATTTGTGGAAGTAGATGAAGTTTAGGGTAAAGGACAGGCTGGCAATTCCAGACAGCACAGCCAATTCCCTGAACAAACACTGTTAAGGGAGCAAAAGTTTCTTTGTTAGAAGCACTTCAAACAAATTCCTTTTCCTAAATGCTTATTGAAACCTTTTCTTCTTCTAGTTTGACTGCATATTCCCATCACTGAATTTTCAGAACTGCTATATGTCACATTTGATTTAGAGGGCTTGGGTCACTAACAGAAAATCCCCTTTAAGCTCAGAGTAAACAGAGAGTAGCCTGGCAGAGACACTAACCTGAATGTCCTTCATCTCTACGAGACAGAACGTTGGTGCCTTTTGCCGTAGGAGATTTGCCTGATTCGGACTTCTAGTTGGAAGGCATCCAACCTTTCCTTTGGGTTAAAAGCCAGCATGTCATGCAGGAGCTTGCAGAGATCACCTGGCATGGACTTCTTCTTCAGGGGAATCTGTAATTTCATGTTGGGGTTCTCCAGCAATGCTTCTCCAAGGGGAATAAGCTCCTTCCCTTGGCAGATATAAGTTCCTAAACACAGGTTGGAAGGAGTCAGGTCATACAGTAAAAGTGCACAAAACACTGTAATGTGCAGTATGGATAGACAATCTGGAAAACAATACATCTGAAGGGCTTATCACTTATTAAAAGACAACCGCCAAGTCAAATACTGGGAGAGGTTGTTATCAGGAGAGGCTTTTACTTTTCAATAGTAATCACGACATTGCACAAGGCTGTGTGAGCAGCCACGTGGAACACAGGGAGCAAGTTTAAGCACCATGTGCTCAGCAAGCAGATATATGGACCATCTGCAGAAAAAATGGGCTGCTGAAATGAACTGCCACCATTTTACTCCCTACAACCAGACTGAGAAGCTCTAGAAAAGGGAGGGAGACTGTGCTTGGCTGAGGTGACTTGAAAAGAGTTAAACACAAAACTTATTTGCTCAGTTAGTCAAACAAACTTCAATTCAAATGACAGCACAAGCCATTTACCGTTAGCCAACTTCTCCTCAGCAAGATTAAGGAAGGGAAATGTAAATTTGCTCCTGGTAATCTAAATTACACTGGTGGTTGAAAATGATTAACCGGCTTCCAAACCAGACAGGAGAAAGAGCTTTGCTCACTCAAGCTGTGCTGCCCCTGCACCAAGCAAAGAATAAATGTTTCAGGGGCAGCGACCTGTCTGTGCATAGAAAAGGCTGGCCTTGCACACTCCTTATCGCAACTTGGCGGAGAGCTATTTTAATGAAATCTGTTCATGCCTTGGTCTCAGCTGCAACCATTTGCTTGTTTCTGTAGGCAGGAGCTAAAACATTTATCAGTGTTTGGCAATTTAAAAAGAAATAAATAATAGAATTAGAACTGAGCCTACTTGGAAGATAGAAAAAAAAATTACAGGAGTAGCACAATAGCTTCTCGAAGCTCCTCATGGAAATTCCTTTTAAGAATTTAAACATTTAAGAGACAGAGAGACAGGTATGTCATCATCTCAGAGCCTGGGTAGATGTCTTCCATTATTATGCTAATGTACATGACTGACATTCTCTCCTCTTGAGATGGATTTTCCACTGCAATATAGTTTTCTGAAATCATTTAGTACAAAGTATTTCAAGCGTGCATTTCTGTGAGGGATTTGGAGGAAGGAAGCAGTGGGGAGGGAGGGAATGAGCAAGGAGGTCATCAGGAGTCATCCCTGCAAGATCATGCATCTCTAAACTGTGAGGAAACTCAGCCAGATGGCAACGAAGGTCATCTAAACATCCTTTCCAAGTCGATTATTTGGCTCTTTGGAACATCCTTTCAGTGCTCCAAGTGATCCCATACCTTGGTTATGCCAAGTTAAGGCTACAAGCAAACTCATAAGCCCAATTCCATAAAAGTTTTGGTTTTAAGAGCATGAAAAGCATTTCTGAGCAAATGGAAGCATATAGATACTAAATCCCCTATAAAGAATATAGCTGTGAGACAAACGCCTCACCAACAGCTATAAGGGTTTTTTCCCCTCTTATAATTTTTTCGCAATAACAAGGGCCAAATCCATTTTTGAAGAGCATTCCTTAGGGTAAGTAATGCCTGAGAGCAGAGAAGCCAGAAGCGATCTTTCCCTCAGCCTTTAAATTCCCCAGAGTATTTGTAAATCTTTTAATCTTCCAAACAAAATAATGATTTGTAAATAGAAAAAGCATTCCCTCTGCTTTAGTGACATGTCTCCAAGACCTGGAAACCCAGCATGAGAAGCAACCAAGTTAATGCATGCAGAAGAAAAAGATTTCTTTGCAGTTCTCTTGAAAACAAAAAAACCACCTACTTCCCCCCCCCAAAAAAAAGGCAGATTTGTGTTTCTTGGGTTTCAAATTCCTGGAAAAAGGCAACTCCAAAGCATATATGCCACAGCAATTGTAACTATGCCTGGGAGAACGCCTCTCAAAGCATCTCTACAGATCCAGAACATCCAGTGACAACAGGACAGCACTGATCTGATCCTCACCAAGCAATTCCTTCTCAGAATCCCCATCTCGGAAGGTGATCCTCTCGACCATAGCCCAGAAAATGATCCCAAGGGCAAAGATGTCAGCCTTCGCAGTGTAGTGACCTTCCCATACTTCTGGAGCCATGTAGAAGTTGGATCCACATGCAGAAGAGAAGCGATGCTGGTTCACGTTTCCTTTCTCCTGACACACCTTGCTGAGACCAAAGTCTGCTACCTGTAATGCACGAAAAGAAAATAAAAATCAGTTATTCACAAACACCAAGTTTTCAAACAGCAGCTCAGTGAATTCTGCTCCAAAATCCACCGCAGCATGGCGGGTGGAAACACTTGCAAACAAGAGCTGGTTCTTTCCTGTTAGCTGTCCCTTCCCAGCTCCTTTCCTGTTGGTTGTTCCCCTTCCTAAAATGGGCAAACCAGCCATCTGATCATTATCTCTGTGTCAAGTTCGCTTTGATTACATCTAATTGGGCATTAACATACCTTGAACACCACCTGTGGTAGAAGCAGCTCTTACTGCTCCACACAGTAAGTACACCAAATCTCTGCATTACCATTATTATCCACAGTGATTAAGATGACACTGATTTAAGTGTTCCTTGACAGCTCTACAAGTCGAAGTACAAATACCGTTATTGATCTGAATGGTCAAGACATGAATTATCTGAATGCACCAACCTATGTTGGACAACCTATGTCCTAACTACTGGAACTCTTGGGATCGCAAGTTCAGGAGCCGGCTCCCAGCTTTTTGGAGAGCTAGAACAGCCTCTCAGTCTACTGTTACAAGCATAGCTAACCAGTGCTTATCTCAATCATGGCACCAACATGAAGCACAAAGACATTCCCTGCCTCCCCTGAACATCAATATGTGCTTGAGGCAGCAATATTGGAAGTACTAACTGTTGTAACAGGGCAGTATGTTCTCAAAGTTTAAGGGCACAGAATTCATTTTGGATGGATCATGATCTCTCTGATGATCTAGCATGCAGAAGCTTGAGAGCCCTGAACTACTCCTGTCAACAGATAAGCCGTGGATGAAGGATGTTACAGAAAAACACCATTGTGACCTTTATTTCCTTCCAAGACTCCTTAAAAAAAAAAAAAAGCCAACTGATATCAGATGTTCTGAGTATGCTTATTACAAGTATCACAAGACTTATCAGAATCTCATTCCAAAGCACATGACATGTACACATGTAGAATCACAGAACAGTTTGGGTTGGAAGGGACCATCAAAGGTCATTTTGTCCAACCCCCCTTGCAATGAGCAGGGACACCTTCATCTAGATCAGGTTGCTCAGAATCACAACCAGTCTGGCCTTGAATGTCACCAGGGATGGCACATCCACCACCTCTCTGGGCAGCCTGTGCCAGTGTTTTACAACCTTCACTGTAAAAAATTTCTTCCTCATCCAGCCCGAATCTTCCTCTTTCAGTTTAAAACCATCACCACTCATCCTATCACAGTCTTTCTTATAGGCCCTTTTTAAGAACTGAAAGGCCACAATACAGTCTCCCTAGAGTCTTCTCCAGGCTGAACAACCCCAGCTCTCTCAGCCATTCCTTACAGGAGGGGGGCTCCATCCCTGATAATTTTTGTGGCCCTTTTCTGGGCCATCTCCAACAGGTCCACATCTTTCCCGTAATGAGGGCCTCAGAACTAACGTGGGACGGGTCTCACAGAGCAGAGGGGCTGATTTACCTCCCTCGACCTGCTGGTCAGAATTCTTTGGATGAAGCCCAAGATATGATTGGCCTTCTGGGCTGCAAACGCACACTGCCAGCTCATGTCCAATCTTTCATCCACCAGCACCCCAGATCCTTCTTCTCAGGGGTACTCTCAGTCCCTTCATTCCCCTGCTTGTATTGGTCTGCTGTGTAGAGCACATACTCGTTACAGCAAAGTTTTATCCCCTTACCTTTACTATGGGACTTCCACATCTATGAGAAATCAGAATATTGTCGGATTTCAGGTCTCTATGCACTATCTGGTTTCTGTGCAGGAAAGCCACAGCGCTGCTGAGCTGCTGCATGAAGCTGTTATTCAGCTGAGCATCAGGGCTGCGGGACAGCAGATATTCATTCATGTTGCCACCATCACAGAACTCCATCACAAACCACAGAAAGCAGGCTGATTTAGGATCCATGCATCTCCGTCCTTTCAGGCAGGTCTCAATGAGCAGCAAGTGGCTGTCTGATTTCCGGTAACGATGACTAATGGGCTGAAAGACTTGGCCATTCTGCAGGATACACTCCTCCAACTGGATCACATTTTCATGTTGCCTCTGGATGCTCTGCAGGGCCCAGAACTCCTGCAGAGCCAGTTCCACATTTTCGGGCACGTTACAGTGTATCCTTTTTACAGCTACTTTGCTTCTAGTTTGGTTAAGGATGGCCTCATAAACCACCCCGTAGTTCCCTCGGCCCACTTCCCGAATGATGCTGTACTTGGCTTCCTCAGCCATCCCTCACTTCAGCCCAGTGAACAGCAAATCAGAGGAAAATATTTGAACTCATGGCAATCAGTCACCTGCAGTAAAACCCTGAAAGAGAAGGGGATAAAAAGCTTAAAACTCCCCCAAACAAAGCAGCATACCAGTGATGAACTGCAAATGCTTCCAAGTTGTATCAATTCTAGCAGTAGATGCATTGGTTTATGATACAACTGCATAAAGACCAACAGAACAAGAACAGGGTTCTAAGAGAAAGTCTATATCCATGGTAACTGAGACATTAGTGAGTACAATCCTGACTGCACAGTGGGATAGAACCACCTATGAAGTGCCATCAATTTGTCCACAGCGGACAAAGTTTAGTGATAAAGAAAAAGAACTCTGTAGACACGTTTCCTAAGCAGGGCAGGGAAGGAAAGACAAGACCTCCTGGGTAACAGCTGAACTTACTTTTACCAGAATTGACTTTTGAAGAAATAAAGTTAGCCAGAAGTGCCAGTTTGGCACTAAATCATTCACCCTGACTCCTGCTCCAGCAAATTTATTTATCTATCAATGCCTACCTCATGTCCCTACACTTCAACTACCATTTTTCTACCAGTCCATGCCCTGATGCTCAATCTTTCCAGCTCAGCCTCTGCCTTTGCAAGCCTTACACTGCACTACCCGTCTGCCACAAGCTCCCTGTCCCACTCCCAGCACCCCCATCCCAGGCCATTTATCACTTCACTGTCTACCACAGGTTCCCACTGCAATTCCCATGGTCCCTCATTCAGTTCCTCCCCTATCCCCAATAACCCTCTCCCTTTTCAACCTCTCATTTCACCCCTCTGCCTGTGCCAGTGCTCTTCAGCACCATTCTGTTTGGCTCCCTAATAACACATCAATCATTCTCTGCTTTCATGTTCCACATGTTCCTTCCCCAATCCCCTTAACACTTCCCCCTTCTCCCTATCTCACCTGCTTCAAAGCCTTCAGTACCCCTCAAAGTCTTCTCCCTTCCCAGACTCTCAGTCCCGCTCCCCCAACATAACCCCCCTCTTCCCAGGAAACCCCAGCGTCTTTCTCCACCCCATCCCTCCTCCAGCTCCATCCCCCAGCCGTGCCCCCTTCCCAAATCTCTCATCCTTTTACCCAGACCTCACCCCCCCGCCACTCTTCTCCAAAGTAGGTTTGGGAAGAGCCCAAACCCTTTCTCCAAACCTATTCCCACTGTATCCCAGTCCCGCCCCTGAAAGAAGACACAACCCTGGGCCCAGCTCCAGTTCCTCACCTCCATTCACCCCTGCCTCACCTCAGCCGCTTCCCCACACCACTCTCTCCCAGGCCCTTCCCCGCACCCTGCCTCCACCAGCCTCACAGGCCCAGCTCTTCCCAGCATCCCACCTGAAAGCCCTTCCCCTCCCCTCAGGTTCCTTTCCCACCTCAGCCCCTTTTCCCCATCCCTCCCAGCGCAGCTCTTCCCCACTTCCCGCCTAACGCACCTGCCCCACCTCAAGCCTCACCTCCACCATCCCCTCAGGTCCGGCACTTCCCAAGTAAGACCCTGCGGCCACCCCAGGCCGCTGCTCTACCTCAGGTCACCTCCCCACCCACCCCCGGCTCCTTCCCCACCTCAGGCCCCTGCCCCATTCGCCAGCAGCCCCTCAGGCCCGGCCCGTTCCCGCCTCCCCCCGCCGCAGCCGCTATGCCCCTCACCACCGGCACCAACCGCAGCCGCAATTCCCGCCGCCGCCACGCGGCCCCGCCCACTGCCCGCAGCCTGCCAACCAGAAGGGGGGAGGCGCGGTCGAACCAATCAGAAGTCAGAAATAGGGAGGTGGGGCTGCGAGCCTTCCAATCGGCGAACGCTTGTCCTTGCCCGGAGCTAGCCGCCCTGGCGGAGAAGTTGTGCGCCTGCGTGACAGTGGCAGCAAGTGAGAACTACAGCTCCCAACAGACTCTGCGGCGGACGATGGGTGCCGGGTGAGACCAAACCTCCGCACGGTGCCGGGGTGCTGGAGCTGATGCGTGCGAGGGGTGCGGCGTGGAGGGCAGTGACCTCCCTCCCGCCCCTCTGCCTGTCCGTCCGTCTGTCTGTTCGTCTGTCCGCCCCCTTGGCCCGGCTGTCGTTAGCCAGGCAGCTGCAGCTGTCTGCCTGGCCGTATTTCCGAACTGAAATGCAATTTTACAGGGTGTCTTTGGGGCTTGTGGTTGAACTGCTGGAGGGATCTGTGTCCTAAATACACACTTAACGCTGATGGGGATGGGAAGAAGGACCAGCAAGAAGCAGCTGGGGCCATCTCCATCCCAACAAACAAGAGCAAGAAAACACATGGAACATTCACCCTGGCCGCACTTCCATTTCCAATGGCAACCAAATAAAACCCCACCTTGGTCCCACATGTCATCCCGGAGGACAGTGATGGGGACTCAGGGGTTGCAGCTGGGATTCAGCCTGACGACTGGAGCATCCTGGTCTTCTGGGATTAATCAGCAAGGCTGGGGAGGTTTCCCCTGTGGCCAACCTCTGTGTCACCATTGCATACCCTCAATATTGGTTTTAATAACAGCCAGTGCTCCCAATATGAAATAAAATCACTGCATTGGTCTGAAATGTTTCCGTGCATCTTAAAAAAAAGGCTCCAGACCCAGAGATGCTGTATCACACCCCCAGGGGCACATCAGCCCCAAATCCTGCCTCCACATAGGGATGCTGTGGGGAGGATGAGGCCTGTGGGATGTCGGGTACCATCCCATTGCCTTCGTATCTGGCTGGCAGGGAGGGTTTTAATTGCCTCTGCTGGATTTTCACTCCTTTATTATCGCGGCAGCCTCCTTCAGCCATGGCAATGTCCCGCAGCAAGGAACTCACAGCTCATCCCTTCCCTTTCCCCTTCCAGCCACCCAGGTTGGGGTGCTGGAGGGGGAGGGGGAGAGGAATTTTAATGGAGCAATCTAAATTAATAAAGATAAAATAAATCAAAATCCCTGAATGTTAAACATTGGGCCTGCTGGGACAGTTTGGACTCTATTAAAAAGCATTGCACATTCCTCTGGTGACTCAGAGGTTTTATGTGCTAAAGACGACAGTGATGTAGCAGTTTTTCTTTCACAAAGCACTAAATGCTAGGGTTTGGGGGTTATTTTTTGAGGCATTGTGGTTTAGTGGATACCAGCCTAGGGTCCTTGCTGGGAGGATGCTCGGACCTGCACTGGGATCAATGGGGAAGGTGGAGGGTGCAAGTCTGGTCAGATGGGCAGGGCTGGTGGGCAAAAGCAGAGATTTAGTTGCTACTGAGCAAAGAAATCCCTTATTGTTATTTTTTTTATTGATTGCTGATCCTATTTCATTAAACTTCGAGCTCTTTTTCCCTGGCGTGAGCCTGGCTGGAGGCAGCGTGAGCATTTGGGGCTGCATGACAATGGATGTGTGCCAGTGCTTTGGTGTCAGAGCCATCCTCTGCTCTTGGATAGGATCACTGGCACCTTGAAACCCAAATCCTGCCCCAAACCACTCTGGGGCATGCATGCTGGTAATTCTGGGTTGGTTTCATCTCCACGTCAGCATCTATAGATGTTGTGGCATCTATAAGTTATGGCAACGTCCTAGGGAAGCTGATTGCTAATTAACTCCCTCCCACCCAGGGAAAGCTGCTCCACAGCAGCCAAATGCCAACCACAAGGGGGGACACAGGGGGTCCAGGTACCAGCAGGGATGAAGCTGTGTCTTCATCCCGTGTCCAGCAGAGGATGGCATGGGGTGGGCATGCAAGAACAGAAAGAAAAAGATCCAATCAGGGTGAAAACTCATTTGTCCGCCCCGCGGCAGAGGGGTGGGTGTTGGAAGTGGCTGCGGGGACTTTCCGACCATCTGATGGATGCTGGAGGAGCGGGGACGGCCGCTCTTCCCCCCTGAAATAGCCGCTGGTGGGAAATGAGTCACCGGTTTCAATCTGGTTTCTCGCCAGCCCGTCTCTGCCACCATCTATCAGACGGGGCTGAGCCGAGCAGACTTTTTCCCCCAGGGAAGATTTCTTTTTCATGGGAAAAGGAGGAGATAGGGGGTGCCGTGTCTCCAAAGGAAGAAGCAAGTAGATGGTTGGAGCATCATCCTGCCCATCTTCCACGTGCTGGCCTTAGGGGTTGAACATAAATATAACAATCAAGAGGTAACAACATCATTGCTCCTGAATGCTCTGGGAGGCAGAGAGCCTTGGACAGCAATTTTTCAGCTGGCCCCAAGGCTGTGTTTGAAGCCCCAAACCCATGTTACATGTATATGGACATGCACACACTTCCCATGCTGTGGGTTAAAAACTTTTCCCTACAAACTCTTTCTCTGCCCTGAAATGTGTTTTTTGGGATTTGCCTAAAGTCAAGAGCTTTTCCCTCAAAAATCAGCCTGTGGTGCTAATAAGGTGAGTTTCCCACACCAGAATCAAGCTTATCTCCAGCAGGACCCCCCGCTTGCAATGTGGAGGGTACATACAAGGGATCATATACCATATGTTGGAGCATATTTGGGGTCAGATCTACCATTTTCTGCTCCATTTGAATGAAATATTGCTCCACAGCCTTTTTAACAGCTCCCCTGACATCTCTTCTTCCACCTGCCAATGACTCCCATGGCCTCCTGGTCACTGCATTGCTCCTCAGAGCCAAGCATCCCATACAATGCTCCAGATGTGGCTTTACAGGTGATGAATAAAGAAGGATAATGGCTTAGGGCATTTCTTCTGAAACTCAGATATCCTCTCAGCTTTCAGGCGCCGTCGTCTCAACGGCCTTAATTCATCAGCAAGAGGTAATTTGTGAAAGGATGGGTGATCTTCAGCAAAGTCTTATTGCTCACTGCTCCACCGCTAGTAAGTGGCTGCAGAAGGGTTTGAGTGACAGCTAAATGAGCACAATCGGGTTTTCAATGAAACTGCAATTTCTAACGAGATGATACAAACACTTGGCAGGGCCCCACTGAGCCCCCACCGCTCACTGAGGCTGAGCTCTTGTGTTGCAGACAGTATCTGCCATCGGTTTTATTTCTTGATGAACCTATTCATGGTTCTGCTTGGAGAAGGCTGCAGACTGTTGTCAAGCTGTGCTCTGCTTTGTGGGCTCATGCCAAGGTGGGTATGTGGTGATGGTCGTGGCAGCTAACATCCATGTGTCCCATGTGAGAGCAGAGCTGAAGAGGGTAGAGCCATAGGGACGTTTGGGGATGGTGCGTTCCAGAATGGGGTAACCAGGAGGGTGGTCTGAGATGCTGGCGCAAAAATTGCCTTGAATGGCAAATTTGGAGATGCTTAAAAAAAGACATCATCTATCTTCGTTCTTTGTATGGGGCTAATGTGACAGGACCCCAAAAACCAGCACCAGAGGAAAGGTTGGAGCTCCAGAACCACCTGGAAGCAAAGCAGGAGCTGTGGAGGATTTCTGATCTGGTCAGGGCAGTTTGGTCCCAGAAATTCATTCAAAACCCACCAGGATAGTGAGTCCATCACCTTATTGTGGGTGAAAGCTGCTCCCCTGCTACCTCAGCTCTCCAAGGGCTGCCCCATCACCCCTGGGACAAGCTCAGAGATGGAGATGGGTGGAGATGGTCATGTCCTGTGACTCCTGTTGTCACTCCAGGCAGAGGGGAGAAATACCCCTGCCCTTATTACTTTTAATAAAGGCCCTCCTAATCCATTTTGGTCCCTGTCTTTCACCACTCTTGGGTCAGAAAGTCCCAGAGAGGCAGAATGGGACCTCCAGAAGGCTCTAGTCCCAACCCTGCTCTAAGTAGGGCCAACCTCAAAGCAGATCATGGTACTCAGCACCAATCCAGAGATGGTTCCAGCATCTCCAAAGATTAAACCTTGAGGCAGCGCCAAGAGAAGCAGCCACATCCCTTGGGCCTTGAGGGTAACACCTCCCTTTCCCAATGCAAAATGGAGCTTCTGTGTCCAAATTGGCCCTTCCCAGCAGCAGGGATGAAAGGCAGCAAGCAGAAATTATGATCTTCCTAGATGTCACATCAAGCCGAGTCGCTCTAGTCTCTCTATTGCAGGAACATCATCTTTGCTCATTTCCTGCTTGATGTAAAGTGCAGCAAGGGATTGCTCTTCCTTTCCTTTCATGTTTTTTTTTCCTTAACATTTCCCCACTCTCTCAACTCATCTATTGTTGGCCCCAGCCTTATTTCAGCCACACTGTGGTGGAGACCCAGCAGTGAAGTCATCGTTGCCCACACTACAATGGAGGCCAGGCAAAGGATAATGCGCTGCTTTGCTCATGAAGGGATGTATCTGAATGCGTTTCTATCCCACCAGATCCTTCTGCTGCCCATCAAACCCCTTACAAGCTTATCCAAATCTCTAAAGTGGTCGAAGACCAACCTGAGAGAGATCCATTTATTTTCCCACCCACTCAATTGAATCAGCTGCAGCCCACTTGCAATAGCACCCACAGCACCCTTTGCCTCTTTAGTGATGGAGCCAGAGGGTACCCCTCATGGCACCCTCCCCTCTTGGAAAAGAGCTACATTCCCCTCCTCTTTGCACTCAATTTTGAGGTTCACTTTCCCCAACCCTGCTCAGAGCATCTGCCTCCTGCTCGGTGCAGGCAGGTCTCCAGGCAACCCTCATCATCCTCAGCAGGGCTGCCAGTGGTCCCCACACATGGCCCAGAGCCAGGTGCCTCTGTTAAGGTATATCAAGAGCGAAGGATGCAAACTGGTTCGCATTGCGCCTGGCAAGTCCTTGCCTGTCACCCAGCAGGATTCAGCTGCCTATGGTGCTCAGTGGCTGTGCAAGCCCCAGCTTGGTGAGGAGACATAGTGTGCGAGCCCCGCTCTCCTGCCCAGCCCTGAGCTGCTTGCTGGGGAGCAGAAATGGCTTGAACCTTCATCACGCTCATCCTCACCCTCCCAGGGCAGAACTCAAAGCCCCCCATCATTGCCAATAGGAGTAAATCAGCAGCATTGATCTGTACCCCACTTGTCGCATTTATCAACCACAAACTGGGGCAATGAAGCCTTTTAAACTGCTCCTTCATCTTATGAAAGCACCTCACTGAGGCTGCCCATGAGCAGGATGTGGCTTTGGCATCAAGTGTCTGATTCTTGAACAGCTACTGGAAAATCACCTCTTGGGCACTAGTATCCAAGCAGAAGCCAGGAAATGAGGTGATGCTCAGGGGAATGTTTTTCTTGATGGAGGGGATGGCTGTCCTATAAACACCAGGAGTTAATCAGCAAAGTAATCAGGCAGCATCCAAAAGTGAACATGGGAGGCATCACACAGGCTTGGGTATGTCCTTGGCCCCTCCAGCTGTGGAAAGATCCATGAGACCTGGGGAACAACAAAACTTCCCAGCTCCCGAGTTTCCCAGCTCCTGCATCCTCTAGGCAGCTTTGCATCCTCTCCATGTTTCCCTTGTGCCAGATCACATCTGCTTTATGTCCGCTTTCTGAAAAGGATCGTTGCTTTTCGCTGCTAATTGCCTGTCACTTTGAATCTTCCTGCTCCTCCTCACCAGAGATGTTCTTCCCCTCCCTTGCCCCAAACCATGGAGGAAAGTGCTCAGTTGGACTTAACTTTGAAATAGAAATGCCCCAAACCCTTAAAAAATCCTAAAATTACTCCTAATTTTATCCTACTTTTACAAGAGGTCAATCGTCTCCTGATCCCAAACCCTTTCCCTCCCCAGTACTGCTGATGGGAGTTTAGCTGGACCTGGAAAAACCTGGAAACGCTGCAAAACTGGGTGTTTCTCCTGCCTAGCATGCTGGGTTTGGGCACCTTGGCTGTCAATCACCCCCCTCCACCCCTTTGTTAATTAGCAAGATTGTAAACGACGTCACCCCCATGTCATTTGCTGCCTCCTGCTCCTGCCAGCTCAACAGCATCATTATCAATGGCTCAAACAAGGAGATGTGGAGCCAACCTCATTTGGCCAGGTTAGGGGAGAAAAGGCTGTGGCACTTCAATAAATGCTGAGAAATTACTATTTGGGGGGGCCGTGGAGGGAACAGCAGCACCAGGAGCTTGTGAAATTACCCCAGGAAAGGACAAAAGAAGCGTGAAGCCTTCTCACTCCTGCTCAGCTGCCACTCGGCTTTGCATAAGAGGCAGGGAATACGGCCTTAATGAAAAAACAAGTGATTAAGGAAGGATGAAGCAATATCTATATGTATCTATCAAATATATATTTCAATTTAAAAAATAAGTATCAATTATATATATATACCTTTAATAAAGCAGAGACTCTATCTCCAGCACTCACCTGGGAGCATGATGTGATGCCGCTTCACCCCTGGATGCCCATGGGAGTGCCATGGTATTGCTCACCACCTTAAATTTTCCACTGAAACACCCCAAATCCAGGCTTACATCTCACCCCCAGCACCGGGCAGGTCCCCTGCAACCACTCCTATGATGCTGTTTCACCACTTTTGGCCATTTTTGTCAATTTCTAGATTTCTTATGCCTGCCCAAGCGCCAGCACATCCGAGGTCTCACCCAGGGGGCATTAAATGCAACTATTTAATAGCTGTATCTGAACCAAAAAGTGTTTTGCTCCGATCTCCAGCCCTTCCTAGGGAGTCATTACAAGAAATTACTAAGATAGGATCACAGCATGGAGACAGATTTTATTATTTAATTACTGAGGTGGGGCAGGGAAAGATGCTTGGGGGGGTCCTGGCTCCGTGCCGGCACCAGCAGGGACAAGCGTTATAGCTGCAGGTCACCTAAATGGGGAGAAAAATGAGGTGATGCTGGTTTGCAGGAGAAATCACTGAAGGTTGAGACAGATTTGGCCTTTCCAAACCAAAGGCAGCATTTATCCCTGATGCTGGAATGGCCAAATCCAGCTCTCCGCCTCGCAAGGTGCCAGCATGCGGCTGCGTCTGGCTCGCTGGGCATTTCTATCATCCATGAAATGTGAAGTTGGAATTTTCTGCTCCCCCCCTCCATCATCCACTGAGCCTGAAATCAATTATTCCCACCCGCACGCTTGCCATCGATGCACGACGTGCTCGGTAGCCACACAGTGTTGCTGCCGCAGCTGTGGCAGAGTGGGTTGGTAACGGGGTTGGAGACCCCTCCTTTTCCTCTTTTTGGGGTCTGAGGGGGAGAAAAGACCCCCGTAGGAAGGGCTGAGCAGTGATTTCGGGGGTGCTTTTGGGGTTTGCCCAGCTGCTGGTGCCTTCAGATCCTTGTAACCCCCCAGGTCTGGACCAAGGTACACTGGGGCCACCAAGCAGCATCAGCTTTACACCCCCCCAGCCCAACCCCACCATCCCTGGGCTGCTCAGACACACCACACCTTTGGATAAGCACAAGGCCAGCATCCATCACTTCCTTCGAGGCTGCCCCCCAGATTTGGGGAGCAGGAGGAGGAGAAAGGGATGAAGACTGCAGGAGGAGGGGAAGGATGCACATCCCTGGTCCCCAGCTGCCGGCTGGCGCATCCCTCCGCTGGCAGCCCCCGGGGGTGGGCTCAGCGACGCACGTGTTCGGGGAGGGAGGTGTGGGGATGCGTGTGTACACTGTCTATATATACCACCGTGGCACAGGCACTGGAGAAGTCACAGATCAGAGGAGCCGGCAGCCGACAGCACACCTGCAGGTAGGAAATCCGCTTTAATTTTCCATCCTGGGGGGGACTTGGCTGGGGATTTTTTTGTCTGAGGATGGTTTGCCCTGCTTCAATTCACCAAGAGATATTCCCCTCCTTGCTAAGGGTTAAATGAAATATCTTCTCAGAGGGAGAAATCCATCTCCTCTATCCCACAAGAGGAAAAGTTTCTGATTTACCATCCAGCCCCAAAATCAACCAGAGTGAAGCCGGAGGGATGCAACAAGAGTCGGCACGGGCTGCCTGCCCAAAGCCAGGGGGAAGCCCACGAGATGATGGTGGGTTCCCCTGGCATGAGTAGGATTTTTTAGGGGATTTTTTGGGGAGCTGCCGTGCCACGACTTTCCCCATTCAGTATTTCTGCCCCTTTTTTTCTCAGCCAGGACTTCACTGGGGCCACCGCGGGATGCTCCAGGAGATGCCCGGCTGGCGAGCAATCCCTTTTTTCCTCTTGCAAAAGCACAAAAAGGAGGAAAATGGTTTATTTGTTCCTTTGACTTTTTTAATCTCCCTCAGAAAAGCAGGAATGAACGGCTGAGACATGGGGACGCAGGGAGAAATGTTCTCCCTGAGCTTTTTTACCTCTAAACAGCCTTTCTCAGCCTCTTGAGCCCACATCTGTGTTTATAGTCACGCCGCAGCATCTAATTTTGGCCAATTATGGCCAATTACCTGATTGAGGGGGTTCAAAAAAAGAAAATGCTTCTTTTCCTGGCGAGCGCTGGGCATCTGCAGCCAACCCTGCCCCTGGCCTCAAATCTCATCGATTCTCCCTAAAATCCCCCCAAAAGCTGCTTGCACAAAGCTGAGCGGCATCGCCAGGGTTTGGGGGAGCTGGGGAAGTATTTTAGCAAGTGCCAGTGGGGGACACTGTTGGACAGTATTGTGCTTTTTCGGCTGGAAAAAGCTTTGACTCCTTCAATGCTGGTTCCCAGTGGGGCTGGATCCTGCCCCATCGCATCTTTCTTGGCCTCTGGATCAGGCCTTGGCTTTGGGCAGTGTGGGAATTAGCAAGCAAAACATGAATTTGGGCTGGTTTGCTCCAGGTGTGGGAAGCGAAGAGCTCCTAAATGTGCTCCTCACATGGCAGGACTGATCCTGATCTGGAAAAGCGAGAGCTTCGCTGTGTTGAAACCCTTGTGAAGGTGTTTAGGGAAGGATATCAATCCTACAGCTGGGATAATCCCTTCTGTTAGTGTTTCCCATAGGAAAAGGGGCTGCAGAATGCCAGGAGAGAGGCAGGGAGCAGCTCCCCAGCACTGCCCGCAAGCTCCTACCCCAAATCACATCAAATCAAGCGAATAAAACCCATCTCAGCAAGCACCTGCTTCCCCTTCCACCTCTTCTCCTCGGGTTATTCACATCCCACATCTTTCCTGCTGCCCCTCAAATCAGCCCCTTCATATGGCTGCATCTCCCGTAACATCCCACCCGGAGCAATAAATAAAAGCCTCTTGTTCTGATGGATAACCAGACCTTGCCATTATCTGAACTGCAGGCTGGATTTCTAAATAAACCCTCTTTTTTTTCCTCAAAAAAATATTAATGAGGGTAATTCCATTGGATTGAAAACTCCGGAGGACGCACCCTCAGGGCAGCCTGTAGCAGTGGGGGGGTCCCACAACTGTTTTGTGAGGTGAAGTGGTTATACCCTGGCACTCCCACCCAGGATGGACAGGTTTAGTTTTCAGGGAGGAAGAGGAAGGTTCGTGTCCAGGAGCAGCCTCAGTGTCCAAGGAGCCACGGAGGTGGCTGTGGTATGACACCGGGGCTGTCACAGCCTTTGCCAGAGTTGATGGCATCCCGAGACATGAAAGCAGTGGGACTGGTTGGTGAATCCCTGAAGAAATAGGGCCCAGGTTTTGTTTTCCAAAAAAAAAAAAAAAAAAGAAAAAAAAGGAGCAAAATACAAAGAAATGGAAAAAATGCAGGGAAATGAGGAATAAATGGGGGAAAACGGGGGAAAAATAGGAACAAATGGGAAAAAGGGGGGAAAATAGAAAAAAAATTAAAAAAGGGGGAAGAATGGGGGAAAGAAAAGGCATCCCTCTTTTTCACATGCGTCTGTGAATGTGAAACTCAGGAAGGGCTTCGTGCCATCACCACTCCCTAACCCGCAACCCCCCTCACCCCAAACACCCAAGGGCAGAAGCAAGAAAAACCCCCACCGCACTTGGTTCTTCCCTTTTAATGGGCTGATTTAATCTGGGGGAGGCCACACACCAATGCACAAAAGCAGGGGCTGTTTCCCTCTTTCCCACCCCTGGCCCGGCTGGTGATGCTGGCAGGGTACCGCATCCCGCCCGCCCGATAGCATCTTTCAATTAACGGGGAAGAAAAGCCGAGCCGTAATCTCAGAGCCTCCTCTGCAGCCAGATGTGACCTGCTTAGCCCAGGACTTTGGACTTGATGTCTCACGGGGACATGGGAGCAGGGCTGGGGGGTTGGGTTGCAGCCCCCTCCCTGGCTCTGCCAAACCCCCTTTTGGAGCTGAGTGATTTGGGGGGGGCGGGGGAGGGGGCGCTTGTCCTCTCCTGGGAGCTCTCTGCCACACCTCTGACTCACGCTGCCAGCCAGTTTTAATGAGTCTCAATGAAGATTAAGCCTCAATTCCTGCTCTTATCAGCTTCCCCTTGTACTGTCCAGCAAATGACAACTGAGAGCTGCCAGGCTCTGTGTCACTGCCTGGACAGGGACAAAAGGTGACTGCGATGCTGGTTGGGAACCCCACCGGCTGCTCTGCCTCCACTGCAAAGAGTGGGGTTGCCCTCCTCACCTTGGTAGAGTGAGAAATAAGTAGGGATCCCCAGGTGCTAAAGTCCCCCCAAAAGCAGCCTGAAATGGTGCTGGAGCAGCACACAGGTTGCAAAGCCACCATCACTGAGGTCTTCCTCACCTCTGAGCATTCCAGTATGGGGGTTTCTGGGTGCTGCTCCTGTGGTGGGACCTCAGTGCCACCAAGAGTAGCACCAACCTCCACATGCCTATCCTGCTTCTCTCCATCACCTCCATCTTCTGCCCTTGCTCGCTTATAAACCAACTCCAGGACCTGCTCCCAAGGACTGTGGGGATGTAGGACCCCTTTTCCTGGAGGCATGAGGGTGAGGAGCGGGGCAGGAGGACCAACTTTCCTGCTTGCAGATGGCCATGGGAATGCATCAGGCTAAATCTCCAGGAACTGGGAGGGAAGCACACAGCCTTGGTCATGTCTCTTGATTGCTGCCTGTCACCGATGTTGGCAAAGCCGGACAGGACACAGGGGGTTCTTTGGGAACTGGCTTTGCTGCTCCACACTGGGTGGGCTCAGACCCGAGCAATTCCTGCCAGCAGCAATGGCTGAACCCTCCAGAGATAGGTGTGGCACCACCACAGAAACAACCCAGAGGGGAAACCAGAGCGGGACATCCTCACCCAGCTCCAGTGATGTTCAGATAAGGAGTGCCCTGCTCAGGGGACAGCCAGGGACGTGCTGCCGCAACACGTCCACCTGCTAAAATAAGCCCCGTCCGGGACGCATGCCATGAGATAGGCTGGAAAAAATTAAGCCGGGACACACCGGATCTGTTTTGAGAATGAGGAGGCACCCGGGCTGCTTTCCTGAAAGGATAATTTTGTCAGGGAGACCGGGAACACGCGTGGCTGGGTTGGGGTGAGGGAGGACGGGCTGAGAACGGGCACTTTTCAGTGCAGGTACACGGCTCGGGGGTGCCGGCGCTGTCCTGGCTTGACGGGCTTTCCCTCTCCCGCGCCGCAGCCGCTGCCGGTGCCGCCATGAGGGCTGTGCTCTGGGACCTGCTGCTGCTCTGCCTCTTCGCCCGGGCACGGGGCGACTGCCGGGGGGACTGCCTGCACTGCGACCGCCACCTCTACCGGGACAGCTTCGACGTCCTCGTAAGTGCCTCTGCCTGATGACTGGTCCTCCGCCATGGGCAGCACCCGGAGGGGCAGCACCTCCTGCACTCCCCTGCACTGGGAGGGCACCTTCCTCTCTGTGCTGGGTTGGTGTTTGGGATCTGGGGAGGATTTTGGCTAATGGTTGGTGCTAAACCTCAAGGGGAAGATCCCACATGCCGTCACTGTCCCTCCTCCTTGGGCACCCCCTAGGGCCACCATCCAGAAAGATGCAGACCCCAAACTGGCTTCTGGAAGTCATGGGGACAAGGCTTCAATGGCCCAGGAAGAGTCCTAAGAAGGTCCCAAGACCCTGAACGTCCCCAGCTTTCCTGCCCTGTGACTTGCAGCATCACTGTCCTACCTACGCCAACCCCAGACTGCCACCAATGCCCACCCTATCCTCCAAAAAGCCACCAAAATCTCCCTCTGAGCCCCATCAGGATGGGACCAGCTTTGCAGATGGCTGGTGAACTACAGTGTTTAGCGAGGCTGGGCATCAAGCACCCAGCAGACCCTCTCACCATCTTGATTTGCCTCCAACATTGGATGGAAAGAGCCATTAAATAGCATTTCTATTTGGTTTTTTATTTCAGCCCCTAATCTTTTCTTTTCTCCTCTGCTGAGCAGTGGCTGTGTCCTGGCCAGCAGCATTTCTTTCCCTCCTGCTTCCCCTCCATTCCTGCAGGATCATTCATCGCTTCCCCCTTGCCTGCTCACCAATTTATAAGTGATGATAAACCATGGCAGGTTGAGACGCCCACCTGAAAGGAGCCAGCAGCTCAGGAAGCCCCCAGGGCTGGGAAATATCCCTGCAAAAACATGAAGGACTGGGGAGTTCCAGGGCTCTGTGGAGATGCTGGAGACACTCCAATGCCACCCCCTTGCAGACAAATCCTTCTGCGTTTCCATGTCACTCCACCATGGAGGGCAATTGCTCTGGTTTTGCCCCAGAATGTTGTTTTGCAATCTGAAGGTACCAGTGTCTCTGCAGCCCCTGCCTGGTCCTGCTTCTGGAGCTGCATTTTGCTCTGTTTTCCCTGGCCAGCAAGATGGAGAAGAGACGGAATGGTTGTTGGTTCATGTTCATGGGTCAGTACAAGGTTGTACCTCAAAGGACCAGGAGCAGAGGAACCTGAGGTCTTTCAAGGCTCAGTTTGAGCTGGAAGGAGCATCGTGGTGGGATTTAATACAGTTGTCCACCATTTCCATAGCAACTTCCAAAGAAGTCCCACCAGCAGTGTGGATGATCCATACTTCAGAGGTAGAAATAGGAGATCCCCCTGAAGTTACAGGCATGTCTGCACCAGCGTCGCAGCTGGCAGGGCAGGACAGGGACAGCTAGTGGAGCTCATCTTCAATATATGGATGAATCACCTACGTCCTGGTACCCTGGAGTCATCGGGAGATGGTGTAAACTCATGGTGGCACCACTAATGCCAACTGAAGATTGGAAGGAGCATCCCAAGGTAGTTTCAGCCCTGGATATGGAGGAGCATTGGCTGCTGTTTGCTGAGGATTCCCAAAACTCCGCGAGCTCACCTGGTGGCAGAAGCTATTTCCATATGAATTAAGACCACAACACAATGGCCAAAGACCCTGGGATGTTTACGGTGCTGCTTTTTGGATGTGTGATAGGACAACTGGGGTAATTCCTCTTGAAGCCTATCAGCTGGTGCTCATCAGACCTGCTACCCTAGTGTGAGCCATCATCTTTCATCTCCAACGCGGGCCACTGCCAGGAAACTGATATAGTCTTGGAGATCCCAGGACATGAACTTGGCTCAGCACAGGATACACTTGGTGTGTCCACGCAGACCCTTATCACCACCTCACTGTTTGCCTGAAGAGCCTGGCTGCCCTCAGAGGTGGAAATAGCCAATTGCTGCAAAGCCGCATGCTTGAACTGCAGCCCTGAGACACCACGTTGGGACCTGTAGCACCTCCCACTTGCCAAAGCTAATGAACCCACTGTGAGGAGAGTCTTTGCAAAGGTTCTGGTCTCGGATATGGCCTGTAGCAACAAGACACACTGATGTGCTTCAGCATGGGCTCCTCCAGTTGGCATTAAGCGCACCATGAAGCTAATACTGGGATGGAGACACTCCAACACAAGGGAAGACAACCTTCCCCTTCTGGGCACTCCAGCCCCAGTTTCTTTGGGTATTTTTTGGTTTGGTTCTTCTACATTATTCTCCTGGATGGTTTCCCCTGGGTGCTGGGTTTAGTGGTACAAGCCCATCTGGGGCTATCACCCACAGCAGTGTCGGGTCTGTGGCCTGCCTTGGTGCATGAGGCCTCTTAGAAAGGGATAAGACACAAACATGGAAGAAGCCAAAGGGCACCTTTATGATGAGGCTTGATGACTTTTGGAGGGATGTGGTGACTGGGGTGGGTTTCTGAGGGCTGGGAGAAGGCAGATGTCATAGGTCTTTGAGGAAGGTGTGAAGGAGGATTTGGGAAGCTATTGGGTGATCAGCCCCACCTCAGCCCTCAGGGAGGTGGTGGAGCACATCATCCTGCAAAGCATTTCTGAACATATGAAAGACAAGGAGGTCATCAGCTGTAGCCAGCAACGGTTTATGAAGGGGAAGTAGTGCTTGACCAAGCTGACAGCTTTTTGCAGTAAGACAAAGCTTGTCTTGGCTTTCATCAGACTTTGACATTGTCTCCCATGACATCCTCATAGACAAGCTGCTGAAGCACAGGATAAACAGGCAGTGAGGTGGACTGAAACCTGGAGGACCTTGACATCTTCGCTGATGACTGGGATGATGTGGCAGATGCACCCTTAGCAATTACCAGATGATACAGAGCTTCGAGGTGCAGATTGTAGACCACAGGGTTGTGCTGCCATCCAGAGGCACCTTGCCAGACCAAAGAAATGGGCTAATAAGAACCTCGTGAAATACAACAAGAAGAGCAAAGTCCTGCCCTTGGGGAAGAACTACCCATGGGCAATGCTAGAGGTCCTTTCCCACTTCTGCCATCCTATTGCTGGGTGATTTTCTGGCCTTGTGCCCAGCTAAAGATCCAGCAGTGTGGAGCATGGGGTGGTGGAATGGGATCATGGATGTCAACGGGGAAGTATGGAGCATATCCAGCAAGCAGTGGAGCATATCCAGCAAGCAGTAGAGCATCTGGAGAGGAATGGTGAGCAGCTGCCATGGCCCTTCAGCATCTCCACTGCCACTGGGAGCCCAGGAACAGGATTTGGGAAGGGGCACCTCACTGAATGAAGCCAAGCAAGGGCTGATGAGATGCTAGCACCTTTCCATGGGTGTCTTCCAACGCACTGCATCACTGGACAGGCTGGAAGATGCCAGAGCACCTGGCATTAGGGTACACCACCCCTTGTACCAAACCCTGTCTGATGCCTATCCCTGTGTTTCCCATGCAGGTCTGCATCCTGGAGTGTGAAGGCGAAGCTGTGCCACGGGCCACTTGGGAGCTGTGTGCCGCTGCCGCTGGCCGACCCGCCCCACGGCCCCGCGACCTCCAGGACGCTGGTGATCCCTGGCATGATGCAGTGGCAGCGGTGCCAGTGAGCCCGCTGCAGGTAAGCAAGCTGCTGCAGCGACAGGAGGCCGAAGATGAAGGCGTCGAGGAGGAGCCGGGAGCCTTCCTGCAGCCACCCGAGGACATTTCCCGACGACTCGGCGGTTTCCCACGTGGGATACGTGGCTCGTGGCCGGCACCAACGGCCAAGGGGGTGCAGAAGCGGTACGGGGGCTTCATCGGGGTCCGCAAGTCGGCGAGGAAGTGGAACAACCAGAAGAGGTTTAGCGAGTTCCTGAAGCAGTACCTGGGCATGTCACCCCGCTCCAGTGAGTACGACATTGCCGGCGGCATCAGCGAGCACAACGAGATCTAACGGAGACCCGCGCTGCCCGGCTAGGTCTGCCATGGCCAAAAAAGTCAACCCTCTACCCCTCTCCTCCTCATGTCCATGGGTGCAAATCAAAAAGGGAGCCAAACGAATTGATTTGGAGATGGCAAATTAGAGAGCAGGGATGCTGAGGACGGCTGTCGGCATCTCGGCATCCGGAGGGTATGCAGGGAAAAGCCCTTTGCTGTCAGCTTCCCCCTGCCGGGGAGGAAGGGCACAAAGGTGTCCTCCACACGAAGTATGTCGAAGGGTGGTTCAGCACCCCCCCTCCAAAGCATGTACAAATCCCCTAAAATGAATTCAGACTTATTGTAATTGAAAAATTAAAATGAAATTAAAATTGAAAAATTAAAAGAACTTTCAAAAAATCAAAACTAAACCGAATTTTGCAAATGTGAATAATTTTTTAAAGGAAAAGTGGAACTGATTTTTTCAACTGGAAAAACACAACGTAAAAATAAAAAATTAAATAAATTTCAAAAAGTGAAAAATTAAAATCGTTAATACAGTTAAATTAAAAAATGAAAAATAAAGGACATATTTAAAAATAAGAAAGAAACTAAATTTGAAAAACTTGGAAAATGAAAATAAATCTGAAAAAATGAAAATAGACTTTTTATTTTTAAAAATAAATTATTTAAATGAAAATAAAATAAGAAATTAAAATAAATATAAATTAAAATAATAAATTAATATAAGTTAAAATAAAGTGGAACCTCTTCCATTTAGATATTAAATAATCCTCCCCAAGCACTCCAGCTCCATGTTCCCAAACTGAGCAGCGGGTTGACCCCCTGCCCCTGGGAGTAGCATGTTCCCTCCACCCCTCTCGGGGTGCTCACAGCCCCCTGCCACTCCAGCTGCCAAGATCCATCCCCTTCCCTATCTCCCCAAATTGTAAATTTGGGAGAATTTAAGGTTTTTCCCTCTTTTTTTGTTTCTTTTTCCTTTTTTCCCCTCCCCTGGGTGGCATCTCCCTAAATTAGGGGATGTACCCCTGACCCCACAGCCCCTGGGGAGCCCCTGCTCCCTCCACGCGGCTCAGCTCCTTTTTTTTTTCTTTTTTTTTTATTATTTTTCCTTTTTTTTTTTTTCCCCCTTTTTTTTCCCTTTCCTTTCTCTATTTTTTTTTATTTTTTATAGCGTTCCGGCACCGCATCCCAGCACCTTCCGCCAGGCACAGGCAAAACTAACCCTGCTCCTGTCCACCCCAGCAGCCTCCATCCTCCCTCTGACGGACCCCAAAGCGCTTCAGACTCGCATGTGGGCAGAAAAATCACTTTGCTCTTCACTCACTAAAGCCAGATTTAAGCCGGGACCTGACGAATTTTGGCCTCCACCGGTGACGGGAGTGAGATGCCGCGGGGAGGGCGGGAGAAGAGCACGGGTGGAGCGGGCGGGAATTCGAGCAAAATAAGGAAAAAAGGTGAATTTTGCAAAAAAAAATTTGGATTTTGGGTTGTTTTCTTTTTGCGTTGGCCACTGTCAAAAAGCCACCCTGGATCCAGTGAAAATCATCCCATCTCACACTCCTGGTGCCTTCCCAGCAGTGCTTGGCATTCGCTGGTTGGGGCTTACTGCTTTCCACAGATTCCTTTTCAACTCTTCAGATGGGGGATGCCAAGGGGTCACTTCCCATTGGGCTCCATCCCTGCGCATCCAACCTGATGGCTACCACAGCAGTGACCAGCTCCAACCCCAGCACCCAGAAACCACCCGTAAATGTCTGATTTTTTTTTTCATTTTTCCCTATGTTTTTTATTTCCCCCCATTTTTGAAAGTGTTTTCCTTTTTAAAGCCTCTGGGGTTGACTTCTTTGCTCAGCACTGCCAACTGTGCACGCGTCCCCCTCACGTCCCCCCCCTTGGCATGCATCATGTCCCAGTCCCTGCGCCAAGATGCGGTTTTTCCATGTCACTCCTAGGAGACTCATCGGAGCCGATTGGTTCTCCTGCCTAATTTGCTCCCCCTAAAACAAAGTCAGACAATAAAAGCATATCCTGGGAACGACTTCACCGGGGTCTCACCCACAGCGCTGCCCTTCACTGTTTGTACAAAACAAATCAAATATAATAATCCCTATGGAAAAGAAAAAAAAATGGAAAAAAAATAATCCCAAGATCTTGTTCTTTTTAATTGTTTCATACAAATATTTCTCCATTAAACTTGTACATAGCAAAAGGATTAATAAATTAGTTTACTGTTTCTACAATACTATTGCGACTGGCGACCGTCAATGCCTGTGGAGCAGGTCCCTGCTGTGCCCACCCTCTCTCCCAGACATGGGGGATGCCGGATCATCTTGTTCTGCTGCAGAATAATTTAGTTTTAAGGGGGAAAAAAGGGAGATTTTGGTACATTTGTGGTATTTGCAAAGCAGGATGGTGGAATTGGCACTTGGGAAAGTGGTGTTGCCACACACATGCCCCTTAACCAAAAATGGGATAGACTGGGGAGTTATTAGGGGTGAAAAAAAGAGACTTTAGGGTTTTTGAGAAAGAATTCCTGTTTGGCTCCATCCCACCTACAACCCTTTTCCATAGGGATAATGAGAGCATCTGCACCCACAGCCCCCAGGATCCCCAGCCAAACTGGAAATCCGGGGGGTTCCGCCCTCAGAAGCCCCCAGATCTGGGGAGAGGAGTGACATTGCCACAGCCCCCAGTCCCCTCCTCTCTCCACTTTATATCCCCTTTTCCAGTTCCTCTTTCACCTCCACATGCATTAAAAAACCCAATAAAATCAAGTGATCAAGGCAGTTTTGCATTAAAAAGCGACTTCTCAACTCCACATTGGAAGGCCCTGAGACACTGCTGAGCCCATCCTGCACATAAACCACACAGGTCTAGCACGTATCAGGTTCAAAAGTTGCTGGATTTAGGGTATTTGGGGGAAAAAGAACAACAAAAGAAGGATGCGCAGCACCTGCTGCTGCGGAAGGAGCAGGCAGACACTGCTATCTAGTGGCGCCAGGAAGGGTTGTGCCAAGACAATTCTCAGGCTTGAGGCTGAGCAGCCGCGGGAAGTGCTGCCACCACTGTATTGGAAGATGGGAGAGCACTCACTGACACTGGGGGTGACACTGGGGCTGCAAGGACAAGGCAGAGCCAACGAGGCATCAGGCAACTTTTCTTTTTATTTCTTATAAAATATATTTCATATTGCTGCTGTAAAAATTACGTTTCACATTTTTATTTTTCAACTTTTTTCCCCCCTCTTTTTTCTTTTGTGGGTTTTTTTTTACAATAAAAATAATACTCGGAAGACAGCTAAAAAAGCTTCAACATGACAGAAAATTCGCTCGACCCAGCACCATCCCCGTTTGGCCAGTGGCACGGCCACAACACCAAGTGCCCCTTGTGACAACACCCTGCAGTCCCCACTGATGGCAGCAGTGACAATGTGGTGTCACCCTGCGCTGAATACACTTGCTTTGCCAGTCAGGGTCCAGCTCCCAAGCCCGGCCGCATATCCCAGCAGACGGGGGAGCAGCCTCTAATTAGTGCCCAATTAAAAGGTTCTTATGTACATACATATACACGCTCTGGGAGACAGCCACGGGGATGAAGGAAAACTCTCCACATGGGATTTATGTGCTGCGGTTGGGGCTGAAGAAGAGTTTTCTTGAGACCAGCGAGACGCAAGTGTTGGGAGAAAAAGTCCAATAGTTGGGAGGTGGCTGGAAGTGAGTTAAAAAATAAAAGGGAAAGGAAATAATAAGGTGGAAAAATATTTATAAAAATATATATCCAGTGCCAACCATCCCGGTGGAAGCCTGCTGTCACTTCTGCAAAAATACAAGAAGGTTTTTCTGGTTTAAAGTGTACAAATTCCAAAATAGGGAAAAAATGAGTACCAACCCACCCTGCACCGGTTTCTCCATTAAAAATAAAAACCCAACAGGAGAGCTCTGTGAGCATTAAGGACAACCCTGCTCAGCTCTCTCTGTACCGCAGCAGCCCTTGGAAAAGCAGCTGTACCTGCACCGCTGATAAAATGGCACCAAGCTCTAGTGCTCCGATGCCAGGTCAGCACCGCTGCTGGGCAGGAAGTGCTGTGTGCAGTGTGAGGAGGTGGTGCTGCACCTTGATGGCTTGGTTTGACAATTCCCAGAGCGACTGAGCTGGGAGCAGTGGAAGCTGAGCCATGCTTGGCAAAAGTAGCCAGAGACCCAGCTCTGCCTTATCTCATTTGGGGCAGAAAGGGCATAAAGAGCAAGAAATAGAATCTCTGGTCCTGCCTGGTCTCTCTGTGTTGCGGAGGCGAAGGTGGGCTGAGGAATACACAAATCCAGCCTTTTTTTTTTTTTTCCTTTTGCTGCTTCAAGCCCAATTTTTAAAAACATCTGAAAAATGGTAACACAGTGAGGTGCTGTGCAAACTTCTCCAGCTTGCTTCTTGAGAGCCACTCGCATCACCAAAACCCTGCACCAAAACATCTTACTGCCCTTCCTGAAAGGCTCGGCACACATGCTGACGGAAGTGGGAATTGCTTTTTATGACATTTCACTCCTAACACTGCAGTCCAGCAACGATGGGAGCCTGAACAAGTGGAGCCGAAACCACTTCTCTTCCTGGGATTTGAGCCAGAGAGTCCAGACACACCCAGGGATGGAACCCTGCAGGGTCACTCCCTGCCTGGGGAGTTTCCCTCTGGCTTTCCAGTGGCCAAATTTTGCATTGGCCAGCTGGATATCAGAGAGATCAGGCTGCAGGATGATAACACTGTTTACATCCACAGAAGTAGAAACAAACAACAAAAAATACCCAAACACATCGACAAGCCCCAGGAATACATATAAATGGATCTCAACCAACTTTGCCTGCCCATCTGATCCTTTCAGCAGCAGGGCTCATGGCGACCCTGGAACAATACCGGACTCTCCTCAGTCACCTGATTCACATCTATAAGGAAAGCTGGGTTGTGGCACGGTCCTTAAAACCAACCCAGGCTCAAGCTAAGCACAGGGACCACTCTCGGCTTGATGGCTGCAGGTTATAGCCTGCGATTATCAAAAACGCAGCAAAAAAGTAACACAAATCCAAACAGCTGCCTGTCCCAGTGAAGGGAGAAAACCAGTGACAGGGAATCTGGCTCTGAGGCCACATGCATCCCAGTCTGACACCAAGCATGATGCCCTGCCAGTGCTGCTGCTAGAGCAGAGACAGCAGCAACAGTGACAAGAAAGCATCAGCAATTTTGATTGGGTAAATACAGATTTTAAAGGATGGAAGTCAGAACACTGACTCCCCCCAGGCTCAATGGGATTCAAAAGCCAATACTGAAGTGTTTGGCCTTCCCAGTCCTCCCAGCTGCCTTTACTGGTGGAATCATTAATTTACAAAAGAGTAAAATTGCCCAACCTTGTTTTGAAAGACACGACAAGCACCACAACCTGGATTTGTCACGGAGCTAAGCAGACTTACAAAGCCTAAAATGTAGGTTTTGCCTTAAAAAATCTCATAGTTTTCCTGATCAAAGTGTTTTGGGTGTTTAACCCCTCCCAAGAGATCTCCAAAAATGACAGTCAGTGGAACTGACTAGAGGCATGCGTAGGCTCAAGCCACAGGTGTGATGTGACCCAAGCAAAGATCACATGCATGCGGGGAGAGAACCCTCCAACCTCTGAACCTAGAACAGCTCCTGCCTGGCTTGCAGCAACCCAATGGCATTTTCTTTCTTAAAGCTAGAATCATTACAGACTCCCTCCCTTAAAGGGTACAAGAGATTTGCACTTTTATAGGTAGTAAAAGGACACAGGAAGCTGCCTCGATGCCTCACCCCAGCCATGCTATGGCAATTTAGGAGATTTTAGGGCTGATCTGGGAAATGCAGGAAGGTCTTTGGTCCCCAAATCACCTACAATCTCCCATGAACCCTGAGGAACCAGCTTCCTTCCCTCCCAGCCCCAGCTTTTACTGTACAAAGAGAGATATTCTCCAGGTTTTAAAAAAAAGAAAAAAGTTGGAAAATGTTTTTTAAAAACAGAGCAAACCGGCAGATGTACAATATACAGGAGGAGGAATTTACAGGCAGCTCTGGAGGTGTCTTCTGGGGTTGCAGGAGATACCTCCAAGGTCCCTGGTTGCAGCAGTGAGGGACTTCGGTGCTCCCAGGTAGGAGCAGGGGAGGGACGCGGCACCATGGTGCTGCACTCAGTCCAGGAAGCGCTGGCAGGCTTTTTTCCACCGACAGGCCGTGCACCACTGGTCCCGGTGCTCGATGCCATAAACCTTACGGCACTTTTTGGCTTCACCACGGACTTTCCTGCAAAAGGGGGAAAACAAGAAATAACATTTATCAACTTGTCGCAGATACTGTCATGTATCGAAGGTGTAAGGCCCTGGAACAGCAGCTGAGCATTGCTCCAGTACACCTCAGCAGGGCTGCAGGAGAGGACCCCTCTGCTGATGGGGCTCCACCTCTGCTCCCCTCTGGCCAGAGGGACCCTCACCTGGTGCCGATGGACACCCTGGGCGGCGAGGCGACAATCAGGTGGGACTTGAGCATTGGTGTCGATGGCTGGGGTTCACTGAAGCTGAGTGACCGGCTCCGCACCTGCGGGAAATTGGGTGTTAAAGGACATGCAGAATGATGCTGTGCAACCTGACTGCTGCAACAGGACAATGGGAGACGTGTCCCTAGTCCCCGAATCTGGATGCTTTAAGTGGGGAGCGATAAAGCAGAGACAAGGTCCCCCTTCATCTCCCAGCCCAACCTTGCCCCTGAAAAGGATGAAAGGGAAACACATGCAGGACTCACCGGTGACAGGGATGGGAGGGTTGAGGTGGCAGTAGCCCAGCTGATGCTGGTGAAGATGTGAGGGGACACTGGAATTTGGATCGAGGGCAACGCCTGTGGGGGAAAAGAGGGATCAGCATTTGCCTCAGGGGCCCCCGCTTCCTGTGTGTGGCCCACAGGCATTCATCTCCCTGCAAAGACCAGCCTAGAGCACCCACAAACTGCAAGCCCTGGGGTAGGATGGAAATTCCCATGCAAGCTCTCCTCCAGCGCCAGGTCCTGCTAACACAGGGGATGTCACATCCTTTCCCTGGGATAGGAATGGATACACCAGCAGCTGATGGATCTATACACCCTGTCCCTGCACTAGCTGGCAGCTCCAGAAGAGCATTTGGCTCTCAAGAAGCCCCTGCAACGAGGACCACCGGCCCAGGGTGCCTGCAAGGCCACCACTCCAGATGCCCAGATTTCCTGTGCCTCAAAGCTTATGCCCTCTGCAATAAGCATGCAGCAGAGACGTGCAGGATCCGGCACGGCTGCATTCCAGCCCTGGTTATCTGCCAGCAGAAGGGCGTGTTGCATACCAGCATGGGGTAACTGCAGGGGAGCAGAGGCCAGTAGCTTCACCCTGGCCTGGGAGCTCTGGTAGGAGCACATAAACCACTCAACCAGGCATTAATGAAGCTGGTTGCTCAAGAGCTGAAGGGCAGCCAGGCTCAGGATGCTGTTACACGGGCACCAAAGCCCCTCCAATGTGGGAGTGGCAACATGGAAGTGGCAATGAAATGTCCCTGCTGCAGCGGAGACTTGCAGCAAAACCAGGATCACAACCTGCCCTTTGCCAAGATTTCGGGAGATGACCCATCCCCAGAAGATGCCACCAGCTCACCTGGTAGGCGTGATCCGCCTGGATGTGCCAGAAGGAGCTGGGGGCAGACTGGCTTAGGGCACTGCTGGCCAGGGAGGGCTCCAGCACTGGCTGCTCCACCAGCAGTGCCTCTGGCTTCGCCAGGGCTTGCTGGATGATGATGGGGGCAGATGTGGATATGGGGCTGGTGGTGGTGGCAGCCACCTCTGGTGCTGGCTCTTCCTTCACCTGCACTTCAGTGTAGTAGAAATCCTCCTCTTGCTTCCGCTGGTCGGAGTCTGCGCTGTCCCTGCCGGGAGGAAAGGGAAACATCAGTGAAAAGGCAGCCCTGTTTCCATCAAAGTGAGTGGCCCCTGACTTCGTAGGGGGAGAGTGATCATGCCTTCCCAGCCAGAGCAGCTCCACCCTCAGACTCCAGTGCAACAGATCAGCTGTGATCAGCAACAGTCACTGCCTCTGCAGCAGCACCTCACACTTCCAAGGAAGATGAATATCTTTTCCTGGGCCTTTAAAAAAACTGACATATTGACCAGGCACTACTGAAAATCCCCTGCTCATTTCTGATCAAGCTCACTTAGCACAGCTGCAGATGAAGCCGTGCAGTTGATCCAGCAGGAAACAGCCCTGAAGTCCTTTTGATTATTTTCCCAGCATGTTTATCCAGCCAGCACTGGATGGCAGTCCAGCGCTGCCCACTGCATTGCAGCCCTTCTATCCTGGCCTTTCCCAGAGTGTCCGTGTTTGCAAGGCAGGGGAATAAAAAAACCACACTGGAGAATACGGACAAAAGCATGAGAAAACTGAGGTTGCGGTGCAAAGTGTCATAGGCCCACAGTAGGAGAGCACAGCAAAGTGATCCCCGCACCCTCACCACTGCATATTTTGGGGGAATTCAGAGATCAGGACAAAGCAAAGCAAAATGCCAAAGCAGCAGCCACCACCACGCTGGCACGTGGATGCCCATGCCAGACACAATGGCCACAGGAGGCACAGCTTTCTGGGTGGCATCCCTTACAAAATCCAGTGGGGCTGGTGCCTGTCTGCATCTGCCCAGGGTTCACAAGTGACCTGAACTCTCCCAGTCAAAAAATGCACACACAAGCTGGGCAGTCCGAAAGCCCAAATGGGGCTCCCACACCCCCCAGAGAGCCCTGGACTACCTAAAGGTGGGGACACATAGAGCAGTGGCTCTTGTAACACACACGAGAACTGCCAAACTCAGTAGAGAGAGGCCACTGTCTCCAACACTGGGGATATTTGCTGCAGGAATTACAAATTATACAGCAGGACGTGTGGTCAGGGAGGGATTAAGAAGATGAAGTCTTCGTCTTACCCGAGATGCTGGGTTTTGACGTGCCTCTTGATGCCAACAATGGAGCGCAGGACCTTTCCACAGCTTGGCCAGAGGCACTTGTACATCACCTTCACTGAGTTCTGGTGGAGAGATAGCCTATGTCACTCCCTTCCCAGTAGCAGCATCCTCTCTACGGGATGCCGGCTCAACTAGAGCCACCCCACTGGTGCTGGGACCCCCTGCCACAGCAGCAATACCTTTCTCTTGCGTGGAGCAGGTTCATCAAGGAGAAAGGGGTCAGAGTCAGTCTCAAAGCCATCATCCACCTGGGGAGAGCTCAGGCCCTCACTGGAGTACTTGGGGCTGCCAGCAGGGTGGGGGGGTGAAGGGGTAGAGATGTCACTGCCCCCACTCCAGTGCCCGCTGGTGGTGCTGCTGCCACTGTCTGAGACATCACCACTCTCCTTCCATGGATCACATGCTACCCGTGAAGCTGCAGGGAGGGGACACATGTACTACCATGAGCTCAGGGCCAACCAATGGCTCCCCCAGGGCAGAGACCAGCTCTGAGCACGGATCACTCGCAACAGCAGTTTGCCTAAAATGATTTATTTTGTTAAAAGCTGGCAAGGTGAAGCCTTTGCACTTTTGCTCAGTGCCAGCTCCCAATTATTAGTCGTTTATCCCTTGCTTCCCCTCCCCATGCTCCTTGGCATCAGTGCAATCCCGCGGGCACAGCCAGCACACAGCGAGCAGCCAGCACCAGGGCACGCACATTTCCCACGACTCCAAGAAGCTATTTTTATCCTGTCGGCTGCATTTGACCCCTCGGGAATGAAACTGCCTCTAAAAAAAGGAGCGACCGGGCGGCGCTCCCCAATGCGGGACTCCTGCGCGGGGCTCCCAGGTCCCCTGGGATGGCTGTGGAGAGCAGGGTTACCCACACCAGACTGCCAGGGGCGTCACAGCTCATTCGGCCCCAACTAGTGCTGACACCTGTGAGCTCTGCCATGACCCTGGTGCTGCTCCTCAGCCACCTCCAGCCCAGCACCATCACAGTGCTAGCAACTCTTCAACAACAGGAATAAAGAATGAGTGCAGCCAGCAAGAGCCCCAGTACTGAGATCCAAATGGCTCAGCATATTTCTCTACATCTCCTTTTCTGTCAGATGCTTATTCTCTTATACATATATATATATATTTAAAAGCATACTCACGGGGGATGCCGCTCTCGCCAGCGGGAGGGCTCTGCACCACGGGGCTGCAGGAGAGGCTTGTCAGCACCATGGCTGCCACCATCTCATCCATTTCCACAGCAGCATCAGCTTTCCTGCACCAAAAAGGGAGAGATGTGACACGTGCCAAGGAAAATGCAGAGAAACAGCCCAGGTATGACCAACCGGGCACCCAAAGGGCAGCAACCTGCAGCAGCAGCATAGGCTCACTCCCACTGCCTCCCTCCATAGACTGACTCATTTTCAAGTCACTGGGAAGGATATTTTCTTCCCATTTGGAGGAAAAAAAAAAAAATTAAAATCCTCTTAATCCTAAATTTAACCATGCTCTGGATAATCCCATGCTGGGAAGGCAGATATATCCTCAGCATCACCACTCACTCTGTTGGAATAAAACCAAGCGTGAGCACTGCCAGAGCTGCCCAGAGCCCCTCTCCCACTTGAGTGAAATCCCACCAGCCAAAGGCACTAACCTCTTGGGAACATCGATGCTGCTGGACACAGATCTCTGCAGCGCATCAGCAGGGGTGGGACCACCAGCTGTGGGTAGGGTAGGGGCCTGGAACATGGCCGGCCGCACATCCTGTACCCTCCAGCACGCCTGCAAGCCCTGCTCTGGCAGCAGCACCTTCATCTTGTCACTCAGTGGGTTGTGCTGCTCCACAAGGCCAGCGCACTCCTGCCCGTTGTAGGTGATGAGGACCTGAAAATGACATGAGGGGCGGTTTGTTGGTGCCACCCATTGCCCTGCTGCTGCTGGGGGATGTCCTGCCAAGCAGGCCTTTGCCTGCTGCAGAATTCCCCCTCTTCCTCCTTCTTCAGCAGAAGGGGCCACAGAGGGCTTCAGGATGAAGCCAGAGCCTGTCATGAAGAGCTTCGACTTCAGAGTGCTCTTACAGGAAACCAAAGGCCTGGCCAGGGTTCATCGCAACCTCACCACCAAGAGATCAGCTCTTCCCAGATACAAGCCCCCTGACTCTGGCCATCCCAAGTTGAGGGATTTCCTGAGGCAGTATCAATCACCTCTAAGTGTCACGACTCTGGGTGGACTTTTCTCCAATGAATTTGTGCTTTGGCTTCATTCTCATGCCATCCTACTGCAAGGAGTCCCACAATTATTACACACCCTGGCAACGTACGTAGATTAAAAGGCACAGGAGGCCAGGGGAACAGAGGTTTCCTGGCTGAAGTGAACCTGAATGCATGCCTTGGCTCCTCCAGTCTCAACTCCTCAGGCAAGGGAAGGACATATGCAAACCTCACCTCATGCCCTTCTTCAAAGCCCCAAACTCCTCCTGATGGGCAGCTTTCCACCACTGTCACCCATGAACCTATTTCTGTTAGTGGAAATGTATCTGGTTGAAAGACACTACATGTGTCTCTAGCTATTTATAGGAATATCTCTTTAGGGAAGTGCCATGGGTGTTGTACCAAGGAGCCAACACAGGATGGACACACACCCCCATACCCCGACTGGGGAGGAGCACGTGAGACCATTTCAGGTGGGACCTCCAGCAGAAGCACCATGGTGGAAAAAAACACCTGTGATGAGATCAAGGTTACGGTGATCAGTGCAAGGAAAGACACAGAAGACCCTGACCTCACTTTTTGAAAACGAGCAGACTTCTCCATGAACCACACACAGCACAAGGAGCCAACATCTCTTTCAGCTTCACACCCACTGGCACAGGCACCCCATTCCTATTTTTATGCCATTCACAACAGCAAAGCAAGCAAACAAAGTCCTCCACAGTGGAGCACGTAGGAGAGAACAAATCTCACTGTCCTGTGGTTAATAAACATGGGCCAGGAGGAGCCAGAAAACCAAACAGGGAACTTATTTACAGTCCACTTCATGAGTTCTGCCCAGAAAAGGTTTTACAGTTTCGCTGGTAGCAGCCAAGAAATAGGCTCTATGTCAGCAGCTCACAGCTCTCCTTGAAAACTGTTGTTTGGCCAGTGATTAGCAGGACCTGCTCTTGTGGGGTCAAGAATGAGTGCTGCTTCCTGTCATAGGCAGCAGCCTGGCCAAGGCACTGCCCTCAGGAGCCCATGGCACAAGCAGTGTTGGGACCTAGCAGGACGACATGTTCTTTCTGGGTAAGCCGTTGCACCTCAGTCTTACCTAAGCTTCTTCACCACATGTCCCATACCATCAGCCCTCAATCCTGCAGCAGAAGGGGGCTCCTTGCCACTTCCCTTCAGATGTAAACATGGGTTATGGGGAGATAAGACACGTTCATAGAAGAGAAATCCCCTGGGAGTCACTGAATGTACAGAAACCATCTCCCATCACCTCAGACATTTGGAGAATGCTGGAAAGAAGCATCAGTTCTTCTAACCCTCTTCTCTGGAGACCACTTTTGCCTAGGACTGGAGACATCTCCAGGAAGAGATGGGTTTGGACCATACCAGCTCAAGCAGAGATCCACCAGGCATGCCCAGGGACGTGAGCACTAACACCAACACCTATTAATGAATCTCAGTAATGGCAGATCCCCACTGCACTCTGCATCTGGAGAGCCCCAGGAATTCTCTCACCCACCAGAGCACATCCCACCAGCCAAGGACACCAAGAGCCTCCTTACGTACTTGCTGTCCGGCACAGAGCTGCTGGCAGCTGGGGCTGGGAAGCCTGGGTGTCTGGCTGCTCTCCTCCGCTAACAGTGTACAGGATCCATCCTCTTGAGGTATCGCATAGGCGGATGCCCGGCCAAGGTCAGTCTGCAAGCCAGAGATCTGAGTGGCTACCAGCACCCCATCAGTCAAGGCACCAGGAGTGGAGATACGGGTGCCTAGCAGGGAGCGCTTCCCCAGACGCCTGGACAACACACTTGCCATGTCGGACACCCTGCAGAAGAGAAAGACATAGGGATGTTACCTGTGGTGCAGGACGAAGAAGCTCAACCAGCGTCTTCCCACCACCACCACCACCCCAGGAGCTGAGAAAGCAGCTCTCTGCTGCTCCAGCATTTCCATGCACCAAGACCCCTTGGGGACACAGGGACAGCAGCATGCTTGAACATCCCAACCCACACCCTCAGCTCTCATCTTTACGGTCATTCCTAAACACCTCTTGACAACAAAAAAAAGGGATGAACCAGCTACAAGGAAACCCCATGGATACAGTCAGGACAGCCTTTTGAGCCAACACTGGCACACTCTCCGTAGGCCACTGCAGCTATTCCCTTCCATCATGCTAAAACTCGCCACTGGTGCCCTTCAACTCTGACCTCTAGACTTGGGCCTGTGCCCAGCGCAGTCCTGCATCTCCCCTGCTCCTGCCCCAGTAGGGGACAAAAGCCCTCCAGCAGCAAAAGACAGTGCCCTTTCTCAGTTGGCATCCCCATTTCCCCCTTTTCTGGAGCTCTTGTGCTTTTGCAAAAGGTTTCTCCACACTTGTAGCTCATGCCCGGCCCTCCCAGGGTTGATCTGGCAACAAAACAGGAGCATCTTCCTGCCCTGCTTTGTTAGAAAAGGAACAACTTGGAGAATTTTCATCCTAAACTGTCTCTCTGTAACTCTGTAAACTATTTTTCCTCCCCTTTTTCCCCTGACATTGATTTTCCTCCTCTTAGTGTATCTTTGCAAGCAACCCTATCCAGAGCCTGGCTCATTTCTTTGTGTCCGTAGATTTTACTGCTGTTTCAGAAGAAAAAAAGCGTTTACAGGTTTCCCTAAAAGCAAGGGACATCCAGGCCTGGGGACAGATGTTTCATCCCGCCCCGACAAATCCAATGGCCCTAGCAGCACGCACTGTCCTCCTCTGTCCTGTCCTTCTCCCAATGTCTCCTCCATTGCAATACCAAGGAACACAGGAAGCGAGGCCAAAGCAGATGGTGCCTGGGGATTGGGAGGAAGGAGAGGAGGCAAGAGGTTTGATGCAGCCCTGCGTCTTGGGGTGAACCATAAAAGCCACATGCTTTTGTACCACAAAACTACTGTTTGTACCCACCACTCCTGTCACCCTCCCTGGGCTTGTTAACAAGCGTCATCCAACTGGCCAGGGCCTACGGGTATCTGTTGGGTGTCTGTCTGGAGAGTAACCTGGGACACTGGCAGCCCAAGTCTGAGAAGCCGCTACTTGTGCAAGAGGGAGGATTAACCCTACGATGCCAGGCACTTGTGCCCAGACCCTCTCCTGCTTGCACATGGTCACTGTCATGAAGCAACAGTGTTTTAACGGCAGATGCCACATTATTTTGTGTTTACACAGTGGGGTTTTCTGGTTTAAGGAGCACTGTCTTCCATGCTATCTCAGATGAGAAAAGTTTCCTGACAAGGGAAGGGGGAGCTCATTGCTCCTCTTGATCTCCAGCAATCCCAGGAAGGGTTATTTACTCCAAACCATGTCCCACTTCAAAGGACACCCAAGATTTACAAGCAGTTGTATGAAAAACCGTATGTTATTCAGCTCAGCTCTCTCTGTCCTCCCCCAAAATCCCATTATCCCCAAGTAGAAAATTAACAGCTATTTAGGAGCCAAAAGAACAGAGCAGGGAGAGGGATAGGGTGTGAAACGGATGGAGGTGTGCCGTGGAGAGCACCTCCTGCCAGCCCACAGTGCAGAGGGACTTCAGCGCTGCCGTATTCCCATCGGAGGAGGATCTGAGGCTGCAGCAGCCAGCTAAGCAGGGCTGCTCCCCAGGCTTCCCTCTCATCTCGCCCTGCCTGAGAATATGCCAGATTTTGCAGCACATGGGCATCACTGGGGGATGCTCCTGGGACCACTTTGTCTGATAAGGTCTTTTTTTTTTTCCCATGGTACATGTCTTGTGATGAACATGGGTGACCTGGCCAAGCAGCTCTGCTCCCAGATCTACATGCCCATACAAGACTTTCCAATCCAAAAGAGACCAAAAGGGCTGACAGCATGACATGACAGTTTGTCTCAAATCCCAGAGTGAAGCTGCGGCAAAGCCCCTCCGCAGGCATTAGCCACCAGCCCACATTTTCTCCCACATCACCTTAAACCCTCGCTCTCAGGTATCCTAGGCACTGGGAACTGCTCCTCTGAGGGCTCAAGGTGTCAATGCAGCAACGCCGGTGCCACCACTGCATGGAAGACAGCACTGAATCTCTGCTGCCTCCCCAACGGTCAGTGCACGCCAGTTTGAAGGCAGCACTTGGCCAATGGCCAGATATGGGGAAGGCAACGCCAAAGGTGGGAAGCTGCTTCTCATTTGCTTCGTGGTTTTATTTTGCCTTCCCTTTCCTTCCTCCCCCAGTCCAAGGGGGAGAGTGGGAAGGGGGAGGGAGGCACGCCTGCAACCAGGGGGGAAGAAAACCCTCCCAAAAGCCACCCAAGAGCCACATCTGCTTCGAGCAGACCTTTGAATGACGGACCCCATTTCAACACTCAGCCCATAGCTGAGAGTGACACACCAACGCAAAAAACCCTTCTCCTTCCCTACCCATGCCCCAAAACACAAAGCAAGAGGAGCAAGAACTGGGAGGGCATCAGCAGCGCAGGCGGAGATGGGAGGCCACGCTGCTGTGGCCGCCGCAAGCCCTCCCAGCTGTTAGCAATCACGCGCCGCAGGGGTCAGAGCCGGCACAGATCCCAGATTATTTCTTGCTTCAGTGCCGGGAGTATATTTTGGACGGCATTTTTCCAGCTCTTGCCGGGGGAAAACGTCAGCCCTTGTGCCTACTGGTGTTGCTGCCACCAGCACAGCAAAGCCTTGGTGGAGGTTTTCGGAAAGCGAGTGCCTCGTTTGGCAAACGAGGAATGTTTCGTTTAGCAAGTGGGAAGGTTAGGGGGCCGTGACAAACTGGGGAGGGCGCCCTGGCGCTCACCCCAGTTGCTGTTTGTCCAGAGCTTGCTGGGAGAAATGCAACTTGCGCACCCACAGTGCTGCACAAACCAGGACCACCGGCACAAATCCCCTCGCCAAAGAATGCGCAGTTACAGCACACCCCATTCTTTTTTTAGGAGTAAGTGCTAGTAGGTTCCCTCAAATCCAGCCTAACTTTTGCCACAGATCAGCAACCTGTACCACAAAGTCCACCCTGTAAGAGATCCCAAAAGCTGCAATAACCAATAATAAACCCCAGGTTTTCATCTTCTCTTGCAGCCTGTGGTTTCCAAAAAGCCACTTCCCATCCCAAAACGTCCCAAAGCCCTTTACAAACCGCACTCCAGCCCCACGCCTGTTGGCACTTGTGACAAGATATCCACATGGAGCAGTTTGTAAAGTTTGGGCCTTTACTAAAAATAAGTAACAGGATCTACTGACCTCGAGACAGAGCCAAACCCACCCGCGACCTAACCCTCACAGACACTAATACAAAACAGGCGCTTTCCCAGAGTTTCCTCCTAATCCCGCCTCAGTGCTCACAGCTTGGGTTACACCCGCGGACGTGTCACCGCGGGCTGCACCATATCCCTGCCGGCAGCACCGACCCTCACCCACGCCGGGGGATTCCAGAGGAAAACGCTTTCAGAGAACAACCTCCCGCCTAAAAATGTTTTTTATGGTGCAGGGAGGAATGCCGGTGCAAGCAGAGCGACTTCCCCAGGCACCGGCGGGACGGTGTGTGCCGGCAGCGAGGGCAGCCAGGAAGGAAAGGGCGGGAGTTTGCAGCTTTCTGGGAGCTGTGCTGGCGGAGTGTGACTTGAAATCATTGCATAGGGACCGGGACGAGGGTGCAGAAGACAGGGCATGCATGCCATGTGTGTGTGCCTGCGTGTGCACGGCCCGCGGCCGTGCGGGCTGGGAGGGCACGTGGAGAAGATGGCAAGGCCAGAGGCAGGGGAGGAGGAGGCGTGTGCCCGGGCCTGCCGCGGAGGGCGGCACCGGGCAGGGCACGTGTGCACGGGGCGGGCCGCGGAGGGCGGGGGGCACGCACGGGGGGGAAAGCGGGGGGGACACGACACACCGGCCAGGCCGGAGGGCGGGGCATGCACTGGGCCGGTGAGGGGGAGGGGGGACAAACACCGCAAGGGTATGGATGCATGCACGCACCGGGGCGGCCCCGGGAGAGGGGGAGGCATGCACGAAGCAAGGCTCAGCGGGGTGCTCGCACCGGCGGACAGCAGAGACCCGGCGCGGAGAAGGGGTGCCAGAGCCGGCTGCCCCCACCCCCCCACAGAGGAACTGGGGGAGTGGGCCCGGCGACGCTCGGCGCTTACCTCCGGCGCGGCTCCCGCCCTCCTCCCCCGCCGCAGCTTGTTTTGAAATCCGTGTCCCCGCCGCAGCCGGCTCACGTACGCGGCGGCCCCGGGCTGGAGCCCCGCCGGGCGGGGAGGGGAGGAGCCGTGGCCAGGGGAGGCGCGGCTGGGCCCGGCCAGGCGGGAACCGTCGCTCCCGCGCGCGGTTTTTTATTATTATGATTATTTGGCCTTTTTTCGCTTTTTTTTTCCCAGCAAGATCGGGCGGGGTGCAAAGAGGGGGAGGGAAGGAGGATGTCCGGCCGTGCAGGGGATGCCCGGTACCGCCACCCCACTACTCACAGCGTCTGGAGAGCCCCACTCCGTGCCTCGCCGCCGGCCGGGTTAAAGCTCCCGGGGCCGGGCTGGTGTAAACAACCTCCCCACATGCTCAGCCCCTTCCTGCGCATTGGCTCCGCGGCTCCCTTTAAATGCACGCCCCCGCCACCCAGCCCTAGCCCGGCCCGGGGGATGCCGGCGCTGCCCGCCAGCCTCAGGGGGAAGGCGGGCGACGGTGGACACATCCCTTGTTCCCTCCCGGCTTCCCTCCGAGCTGGCTCTCGGCGAGTAGGTGGAGGTCCCACTGCCTCCCTGGGCTCCGCAGTTTACAGCAGCTTTGCGGTCGGAGCCTCGCGGTTTACATTTAACGGGCCCTACCGCTAATGTCTCTTAATTAGGAAGGGACGTTACCATGACCCCGACTCCAGGCACTGGCACTGCGTGACCGCAGACAAACCTCGAAGGTTTTTCTTCTGCCGGGGCAGCTTCACCGATCTCACCGAGTCTGTTTAGCAGTAAGGGAGAATTAAATACCATTAGTGCTCCTTTTGGGGTTTGTTTTGGGTGCTGAATGCCCCTCTCCCCCCCCCCAAAGCCTTGACTTTTGCATTCCCCTAGACAAAAATTCTCACTTTTGCTGCTTCTTCATTTATAGAGCAATATAAAATTAATGGACAAACACAGTGGCCAACCCACTTTGGGGCTTTACTTGGGAGCTTCCCCCTCCCCCCGCCCCCAAATACCAATTCATACCTCCTGGGATAAAAAGCACTTCCCTGTGTCGAAGGGCTGCTCACAACCAGCCTGTTCACCTTTAAAACCTCGGTACAGGCAAGGTGATTTATTTTAGTGCGTGTCAGCCAGCACAGACAAATGCTGGGCCTATTGCCAGCTTCAAAAAGAAGTGTATTTTTACCACCAACTAATATTCAGAACGCAGCTGGGTTTTTACTGCGGTTGTCCAAGGTAAATTGTTGGGACAGGATGGGGTTATCATCCACTCGTCGTTTCAAAACTGAAACCTGTCTTGTCTGTATAAGGTCTCTAGTATTTCTAGCATTTTTTTGTCCAGGATAAATAAGGCACCTTCTCCAAAGCACCCAAACAGGAGCCAAAATCATCGTTTCCAGCAATGCTCCTATAAATTTTCTCCCAAGCTCCTCAGACTTGGATTTCTAAGCTACCTGGATACCTGTTAAAATGAAAAGTGAGTTATTACCTATGCAGATGAGGGCAGGTGCCTATGAAATCCCTTGCCCTAATGCACGTTAGGAAGCAGCTTGCTTCACAGAGACGTGCTGCTGCAATACGCCAGTGGAGGCATTTCAAAGCAGCCAGGACTAGGGGCCAGGAGGGCACCGCACACCCTACCAGCCACAGCAGCAGGCCTCACAGGGCAGCTCTGTCCCATGCTCAGGCCTGGGGGCCAAGAGGTGGAGCTGGGGAAGATGAGCAGGGCCGGCAACGGGCAGGACCCCTGTGACCAGTGTGCACTGGCTGCCCTGGGGAAAGGAGCCAGTGGGTGGTGTTGGGGCACCTCAGAGGGCAGTCTATCAGCCATCTTCTGCTGGCCTCACAAGCAGCCACAGCTGCCCCTCATCTCCCCATAGCCACCATCTCCCCCCAGAGTGGCCCCCTCACACTGCATAGCTACCCCTCCTGCTGTGGTGGCCCCTTACACCCCATGGCCATTGTGCCTCAACTCTACCCTTCATCTCCTGTCATGGCCACCACCCCTCAATCCTCATGCCACCCCTCATCTCCCCTTGTGATCTCCACTCACAGCCACCTCTCATCTCATAGAATCAACACAGGTTGGAAAAGGCCTTTAAGATCATCAAGTCCAACCTTTACTCTAGGACTGCCAAGTCCACCACTAAACCATGTCACTAAGGGCAAACTGAACTCCCCTCGTGGCTGCCCCTCATGATCTCTACTCACCACCACCCTTCATCTTTCCCCCATAGCGGCCTGCACTGTATAGCTGCCACCTCAACCCCTCAAGGCCACTTCTCATAGCTACCCCTCACGATCTTCACTCACGACTGCCCTTACCTCTCATTTCCCCTTAAGGCGTCCCCTTCTGGCCATCTCATCTCCCCTTAACATCTCCCCTCAACATCTCCCCTCAACATCTCCCCTCATGGCCACTCCTCATAGCTGCCCCTCCCCTCACGACTACCCCTTACCACTCAGGGCCTGCCCTCATGACCGCCCCTCACACCCCATGGCTGCCCCTCCTTTCCCCTCACGCTCCATGGCTGTCCCTCCTCTCCCCTCGCGACTGCCCCTCACACCGTATGGCCGCTCCTCCTCTCCCTCACACCCCATGGCCGCCCCTCCGCTCCCCTCACAACTGCCCCTCATACCTCATGGCCGCCCCTCCTCTCCCCTCACAACTGCCCCTCACACCCCATGGCCGCCCCTCCTTTCCCCTCACGACTGCCCCTCACACCGCACGGCCGCTCCGCCTCTCCCTCACACCCCTCATGGCCGCCCCCGTTCCTCTCCCCCATCCTCCAACTGACGTCCCTGACGCGCTCCCGGCGCTGGCGGGAACGGCGCGTGCCCTGCCCGCTCCCCCCCCCCGCCCGCTCTGACTACGTGCAGTTCCCCACGAGGCGGCCGCGCGCGCCCCCCGGCCAGGGAACAGCCCGCCCAGCGCGTTCCCGCCCCCTTTCGCGGAGGGGGGACGTGGGGCCAATCGGAGGGCGGCAGGCGAGCCGGAAGGGACCAATGAGGGGAGGAGGCGCCGCTCGGCTACCAATACGCGACGGGTCGCAGGGAAGGGTCCCGCCTCCCTCGGCCCCCTGAGCGGCGCTGCCGGGGAGCGCGGCGCCAGGTCGGAGCGGCCGGGGCGGGGTGGGCAGCCGCTACCGCCTCTGCTGGCCCGCGGGGTGGTGCCCGGAGCTGGCAGCCGGTGGGGCTGTGGTTCGGCGCCAGGGGCCCTCCCTCCTTCCCTTACGCCGGTCACCCAGGCCAGTGCCTCAGCTGTGGGGCGGGGAGCGTGGCGGAGGCCCCGCTTGTGCCTGGGCGAGCGTCCGAGTCCGGGAATGTCTCCCGTGAGGGGTACCTCGGCTGTGAGGAGCCGTGAGGGCCCGGCGCGGCCCTGGGCCGATGGAGGGGGTGCGCTCCCTGACAGGGAATGGGGAGATCTGCCTTAAGTCTGGCGTGGCCACAATTTAGGCGAGGTGTGGATGCTCCTTAGAGCGGTGCAGCCCGGCGCTCCAGGGAATAAAGAGGAGGCAATAAAGGCGGTGGCTCAGCTTCGAGTTGGCGTGGTGGGGGGGGCCCAGTTCGTTTTATTTCATGAAAAGAGGAGAAAGTTTGGTTAAAGTTTAAGGAAAATGATCCTGTGTTTTCATTGTGTTTTCAGTGCAAGAAGCAAAGAGGTGATGAGCTGCAGCACTGCGAGTGAGCCTTGCCATGTCTGGGCTGAATACTCAGGCCAGGCACAGGGTATGGCCGCAACATCATGGACAGACACTCCCGCTTCCATATGTATTTCTTCACCCCTGTGCTTTAACAAAAATTCTTTACAACCCACCTGAAATCCTCCATAAATTCATAAGAGTGAATAAATAATTGCAAAGATCGACTGTCTGTCCTAACTCTTGAAAAATTCACCGAAGACCATGGAAGACTCACTTTGGGACGTTATTTGATGTCATTCTTTCCTAGCTCTTTCCCTTTTCTCACTGCGCTAATTTATTGTCAAGAGTTTGAGGTTGTCAGATTACATTTTATCTGAAAGTAAACTAACCAGATTAAATGTGAGGAGAATAAATACTAATGGTGCCTGTATATAGCCAGGATTTAGAGACTAAGTATAGGTGTAGTATTGCATAGAGTGTTTAACAGTACAGTTAAAGCAGTGTGTGCATGATCCACTGCTTAAATGTCCCAGGTACCTCCTGGGCAGCTAATTCCCTTGTATACCAATAAAACTCAATGTGACTGATACTAGTGTGGAGAGCTCATCGACACATGGATGAACCTGATTCCCAAATGAGCAGGTCTGTGGCTGGATTTGGAGTTGATGCTCTGCGTGTGGCGTTTCTGTTTGGGCTGTGACAAGTGTGGCAGCACCAATGACAAGTGCATGCACTGCAGGAACAGCCTTTGAAATCTCACATGGAGATCATTTTGTGTAGGGTAGTAGGCTTTTCTGTGGTTAATAGTCCACTTTTAATCTGGAGAGCATCCGCCTATCATGTTTAATAGCACTAATGACCCTCTAATCCATTAATTTCTTTAGTCCCTTTTTGAACCCATTTAATTCTCCCGGTCTCCTCCACATCCTGCCTCCACAGCTTCGCCAGGGGCTGATGTGTTACATGAAAAACTTCCTTGCTTTTCTTTGTCTAGGACTTTCTTCAGTGTCTCGAGCTTTTGTCTTGGGTGTTTACTGCCTAATTAGTCCTTCCTCATCCCTGCAGTATTTGTGACTCAGGAGCTCTATCACCTTCTCCCTCCCTGCCCCACCAGTCACGTCCTTCGCAGACTTTTGCTCTTCCCTTACGCACGAGCTTACTTCTCCCTCTAACCGTGATAGCCCTTCTCTGTAGCATTAGCAGTCTTAACCATATACTTTCAGAGATCGGGTGGATGGATCAGCATCAGTCATCAAAATGTGGTATTTTAACCTCCAGCATAATCATGCTTACTATTTTGGTTTATATTACTTTTCTAACAGCTGCCAATGTTTAACTTGACTACTGCTAAGCTGATCTTCTCAGACAACTGCCAATAATCACTCCCAAATGTCTTTATTTTGGAGAGGTAATAGCTGATACAGAGCCCGTGGCTGTAAACGTACGATTAGCGTTATTTTTCCAAGACGTGTTTCGCACTGACACTAAATCACATCTCCCATTGTATCTCTCCATCACGCCATGCTGTGAGATCTTCCCCTGGTTTCAGGCATGGCCGTTTGGGATAATTTTGCCTGTAAACATTCTCACCTCACTACTCACTCCCTGGTTAGATTTTGTAATGATGTGTTGAACAACAGATCACCCGGCTCAAGTCCATGAGGGGTTCCATCTGTTATCTTCTTGCCTTGGGGAATGGACATAAAACTATTTATTCCTCCCCTTGGTTTCTCAATTTTTTTAAGCCAGTTATCTACAGCAGAGGTTTGCTTTCCTATCCCATGAAACCATGGTGGCTCAGAATCTGACAGAGGATCTTGGTGAATCCCCATGAACACATAAGGGAAAAATCCCAGTTAATATTTAGTGATGGGTTAGCCTGTTTTATGTAAGTAAAACTAAGATATGCTTACTTCCAGTGTTCTTTTTTCTTTTTCACTCTTTCTGTTTTATAGCGTTCCCAATATTGCTGTGTGTGCAATGTGAGCAACACCCAATTTGTCCATTAATTGTGCAACACTTTAAAACAGAAGGGGGGGGAACAGTGGAAAGAAATGCCATATATAAAATAACCATGTCCACAGGATGACTATTACAGTTTTATTTTCAATTAATGTTAAATGTTAGTTTGAGTCCCACAGTGCTGAGCAGTTGAAGTTTGGCTTGGTTCTACCGATTCACTGCTGTGCCCAGCATTTTACTTTGGCCTCTGTCCCTCAACCTCAAGAGGTTATTAATTTCTGAATACATGAGTTCAGGATAAACTGCTTAACTGACATTTTGAATCTATTAATATAATTCATTTTGTTTTGATAGGAGATGAATCAGAGCCAAGCCGCTGATACCAAATTAACCAAATAAACTGGAGGAGTTTTACTAGATTTTCCTGCATGCTGAGGCTGTTACAGAGGACCACTATGTACTGTGGTCTGAGAAACTGCAGGCTGGGAAGATCTGTGTTTAAGTCTTAAAAGTTGCCAATTTTTGCAGTCTTTCGAACATGATGCTGTTAAAATCTTCAGCTCATGGGATCAAGTAATTTGAGGAAGAAATGTGGGGGGAGGAGCTGAAAAACAAGTAAATTCACAGAAAAAGATGGTGAAGTTGAAGAAAAGTATGAACATTTCCTAAAAAGCATCCTCCAGGAGTTTGGATGCTCTCCTTTGGGTTTCCTGAGAAGAGAAGCTCATCTTCATGATGGCTGCAGTTGTGCTGACTTACACAAGTCAACTGACGCATCATTTCTTATCATCCTCCTTCCCAAATTGAGCATCCACAGCTGAGACCAGCAGAAGAGCTAAGACCCCTCCCAGGCTCAAGATACAGGCACTCACTGAAGTCACATCTTGTCACGGCCATCCGTTTGGAAATCAGACTTCTTCCCCTGTTTGTGGGGTATTTCGTCCAGCAGAGCCTCAGAGCTTGTCAGCACAGTTAAGTTGGCCATCAGAAGTGAAGAGCCCTTTCTGTGGAGCATGGTGTCCACCTAAAATGGAAGCTGCATCATCTAAAATGATTGCTTTCAACCCTTCATTCTTGTGCAATGCTGAACACTTGCTGTATTGGTGCACAAGTGAAGAATATTTGCCTAAAATCGTGCCCTTTCCAAAGCCGGCTGGATTTGGGAGAGTTTCCTTTTTTTATTTTTCCCAGTTTCAACTTCAATGGCAACACCAATACTGGTGAATTCAATAACACTAAGGCCTTGAGGACCACTGATGAAGTCTGGCAACATCTGCACCACTGAACTCTCCTAGCCCCAGGAGAAGGGTCACTTTATCCCAGCTGCCTCCTGGAAGTCATCGCTAGTCTGTGCCAGCTTCTCATCCATGCCTGGAAATTATTTGGAGGCAAGCAAGTTGACCCATGGCAAAGTTAATACTGAGGGCTGAGGAATCCCTCACACTGTTACAGTGTCAGGGATTCCATTGATTCAAAGTTAATCACACTTCATTCAAAGTCTCAACAGGACTTTGAGTATTTCTCATGCTGCAAGCAATTAATTACCTTATTAAAGCAAGGCTTGCAAAACCACGTCTTGCAGGGTGGGAGAGTTTTGTAGTGGCCATGCAAAATGGTCCATCTCCCCCCTGGCTACTTCTGGTGAGCTGAGAGCTGCGAGAGGAAGCCATGGCCGAGCATCATCTGTTGCAAGAAGCCAACTGCTGGGATTCAGGGCACCTGCCTTGCTCATCTCTGTTTTGTAGAGTGTAATTTCTTTATTGCATAGGAAAAGTTGGAGTTGGGCTCTTGGGAGGAGTTGAAGCTCTTGCATGCCATGGTGAGCACACGGTTGGGCTGGAGTGTGCTCCTCTGCACTACCTCTGGTTGGGAGCAGGTTGTGTGACCTTCCCACTGCTGATGCTCTCAATAAACTGGAGGGGGAAAAGCCTCCCACATTTGCAAGCAGCTACAAACCCTTGCCTGATCCAGAGCCACTGTGGTAAACGTTATGTGGTCAAAGACTGGTCTGGGGAGAAGGGAAGTGTGTATCCGCAAAGAATAATTGATGTGCTTATTGGCTTTAAGTGAAAGAATCCGATTTTATTTTCTTCTATATTTTCAGCAAGCTGGTTATTGCAATGTGCCTGTTCCAGTCACTGACACAAAAGCTGGTGCTTTGACCCTAGCACCCTGTTAATGCAATTTTGCCAACTCTCCCATGCAGAAGCATATGGGAAGCTGAACAGGACATTGGGAGGAGCTTGAAAAAATTGACTGCAAAGCCACGTACAGCGAAGGGAAACATGATGTCAGGGGAAGCTTTCTGCAGCACAGTTATCCACAGCATCTCACGTGAGCAGGGGAACCCAGGAAAACTCCGTGGAGGCGGTGGGACTTCTCACGTCAGCATCCACAGCGGAAGCTCTGACCCACACACGTCCTGCAGCCCTCAGCTGCTGCTGTGTTGTTTCTAAGTTGCAAGGAGAATGGTGATGTGCTGCTGCAATTCCTGGTTATGCAGTTCAGCCAGTTGCAATTTTGCTTCCATCCAGACGCCCTTCAGGCTCTTTTCCATGTCCTAAACCAAACAGCCTGCAACATCTCATGTAGAAGGCAGAAATCAGTGTCCTGGACGCTCGCTTGGTGTTGTGCGCCTGCTTTTTGTTTGTCACAAATGCTTTTCATGCAGAGCAATCTTAGATGAACCAAACTGCAAGGAGTAAGCATGTTTGTAAAAGAAAACATATGCTTTTTGGGGGCGGGGGAGGGTGTATTAATTTAAAAATGAAAAAGGGCATTTGGCTCCCTGTCCATATACAGTGTAATAAGGGGCTCCTGGCTGTTTATGCTTCATGGCATGGCTGCAAGGAGCACTCAGCAGCAGCCTGGATGCGCTTGGGATTTCTAACTGCAATACAAAAAAGGAAACAGGAAAGAACAATGCAAACGTGTAACGAAGCCCGTGCTGGCGATGAGCTCTGAGCAGCACTGCCAGTGATCCAGCCTGCTCCTCCTCTCCCCATGCTTTTCAGAGAGGACTGTGGAAGGAGGAGAGGCAGGTGCTGGTGGAGATTCGCAGAGCCCTTGGCTGGGTTGCAAGTCTCCTGATTGCCTCTGCTGCCTCTGTCTTGCTTCCAGCTGTTGGCCCTCAGCCCCTACTTGATGCAACAAGTTCTTAAGAGGAGAAAGAGGGGGAAAATTATATATATATATTTTTTTCTTTTGTATGATACGTCACCATTAGCTGAAAACTCAATGTCAGGGTGCTTTTATCAGGCACCCTGTGACTAAGGCCCACTGAGACACCCCACTCACATGTTAAAATTGTTTTTTCTAATGCAAGTAGGAAAGTGTTTGTAAATGTGATGTGAGTGTTCCCTGGTAGTCTGAGAAAACAGTGTTTGAGGGGCACTGCATGGCCATGTCAAAGCAAAACCCCCAAAGCCAGCACCTGCCCTGGCAAGGGAGCTCTTCTCTTGCAGGTCATCAAGCATGACCCATCAGCAAAAGCTCCTTTGGAGAACAATCACCTTAAAATCATCCAGGGTCTGCTGTGCTTCCCCTTCTCTTTCCTTGCAGTTTTCTGTAACCATGTAATTAGTTCCTGGTATAGTAACGGACTGTGCCTTGTTATCCCTCATCGTCCAGGTGCTGCATATCGGCTGTGCCTACACACAGCATGCCTGGGCTGCTGCGGCTCCTCCTCATTCCCCAGATTACAAGCGGACAACAGATTTAGTTTATTTTATCCCAAATCTGCTGTGCACGACCCAGGGAACTCCCCCAGCCAAACCCAGGCAAGGCTCCCTGCTCCTTCACTGCCAGTGTGCGGCAGCCAGCGCCGGCTCGTCTCAAGTTGCCGAAGGAGCTGGGAAGGGGGAAGGCAGCAAAGCCGCTTGGCTCCTAGCTCCCGCCTCCTGCTCCAGCAGCTGCTGGGACGCCCGCGGGGAGCATCCCAAATCCCACAGTTCCAAATCATGGGCTGCCGGGCTTTGTAAGCACCCCAGTGGGTTTTACCGGAGGAAGTGGTGCTTTGAGCCGCTCGCTGCAGCTCCCGGCTTTCCTGGAAATGTCGAAACCCAGCTATTGCCAGCTTTTTGCAGTGTGTACGCCTCTTAAGGGGGTTTAGGAAACACGGGGATACACTGAGGGGCTCGCAGTCCCTCTTCTGCTCTTGCTAGGGAAGGGGTTTGCTCGGTGCTGGTGTCAAAGGGACTTCTCAGGGAGATGAGACCTTCTGTGGGCTCCAACCTCCCCTCCTCTTCCCGGTGTGAGCAAGGAGAAGCCAAGCGGGCTCATGGGTTTCCTTTTCTGCTCCTTGCTGCTTCTACTTTTTTTTTTGTTTCAATAAACTCTGGCCTCTTTGCCTTTTTTTTCCCCCCTCCTTCCCTTTGGCTTGCTCATTTTTAACTCTTCGCTTTCACTCCCAGCCCTGCTTTTGTCTTACAGTCCCCACAGTTTCAGGAATCTCCAGGTCTACACAAAGTACTCAGTCAAGTGCACCAGGCACGGGCTGTGTCTTGCATCTGAACTTAGTTTATTTTGGAAGCTAAGTGGATCCAAGCCAATGCGATATGGAGCTCCTAGGAAGAAAGGCCAGGGCACTCAGGCTAAGAAGCCTGGCTCTTCACTATGGATCAGACCACTGGGCACGAGCTTCTCCACTGGAGCTTCTCCACTGCCTCTCAGTGGGCAGCATAGCATGGCTGTTTGGGGAGAAATTGTCTTGTTAGAAGAATGTGATGAAGATGTTGAGAGGTTTGGAGGAGCAACACTGCAAGAAAAAGCTCTTTCAGTTCTGAGTTAAGGGGGAAAGTGATCTGCACAGACTGTCGCTGGTGAGGAGGAAGGAGGCTGAGGAAGGAGGCCAAGGAAGAGTGTGACAGAGGCCTGTAAGTTGGTGAGTGGCTTGGAGACAGTGGATTTTCCTTTATTAGATGAGATAGTGAGTGCAACCAGTTTGCAACAAGTCCAAAACCACATGAAGCCTTCCATCTCAGTCTCCTGTGGAGCTGTGAGACTATTGCAGGATGCTCTGGGTACTGAAGGTTCGCATTGCTCCAGAAGCTTGTATGACATACAGATAGGAGTCCACCAAAGGCTCTTAAATGCAAAGACGTCACTTCTTGCTCACAAAGTTATCAACCTTCAGGTTGCTGAAGGCTTTGAGACCCTTCACAGGGATATCAGCAAAGGCTTGTCCTGTCCTGGACCTCCCTTCCAAAAGGTCTCAGTGCTGGGAGTGCTGGGAGCACCCTACAGAGATCTTCCACCTGAGCTAGGGGTGAGGGGTTGGAAGCCTCTGGCTAGATGTGCATGACACAGTCAGGGTTTGTCTTCCCCTAAGACTTGCTGACAGCAGATGAGATCTCAGTGCCGCTCCTCAAGTGGGCTTTTAGGATCACAGTAATTTCTTCTTGGCCCTGCCTCTGTTGATCTCCACCTCCCTGCAGTCGCGGGCTCCTCACCCAGCCAGCCCTCCTTACTTAACTCTGCTTCATTTGAAATAGAAAATTAATAATTAACTGTCCACTCCTTTGAGCGGCGCGTAAAGAAAACCCCTAACAGCCGCCGTACCGGTTGTCTGTTGCCCCGGAGTCTGTTTGTTTTTCCAGCGAGCTGCTCTCCTGCTGCTGGTGTTTTGGGGTGGCCTCCTGACCGCCCTAGGGCTTTCCTTCACCAGCCAGAGCCTCCTCTCTTTGCAAACAACCTGTCCTGCTGCAATGCAACTCTTGGCCATGGTATGTGTGAAATATTAGGAGTATCTCAGAAGCTGCCCACCTGTTTGCATCTGCAAGGGCTTCCCTCTGAGCCCAGGTATACCAAGGGATCACCAACACCCAGCAGCATCTCATTGCCTTCTCTAACCTCCATCTTCTTGCACCCATCTTGCAGCACACACCAACGTGCTCCAGCCATTGAAGGTGAAACGGGAGGTGACTTTACCCTAGTCTGGTAAGACGCTGGCACAGGTTGCCCACAGAAGCTATGGCTGCCTCATCCCTGGCAATGTTCAAGGCCAGGTTGTAAGGGGCTTGGAGCAACCTGGTGTAGTGGAAGGTGTCCCTGCCCGTGGCAGGGAGGCTGGAACTGGATGAGCTTTATGGTCCCTAACAACCTAAACCATTCTGTGATTCTATGATAGGAAAGGAGGTAGGAGTTGATTGGTTTTTACTTAATTAATGTGTTTCCCTTTTTAATGAAAGATGCTTTGGTTGGCCAGAGAGAGGAGGTTGGCCTTCTCCTTTACCAGTGAAGAAAGTCCTGAGGTATTTCCCATCTGACTACAGACCAGGAACATCACCACCCTCTTCTTTGGGGCTCCAAGGACAACTCCAACAATGTCCAGAGACACCTCTTTTAGGTACATTAAATCTAAACCCAAATAATACTGGCAGAACTGAATGAAAGAAATCCTCTTTCATATAGAGTGACCCTTGTGAATGATGGACGAGCTTGCAAATGCTCTAATCCCACTCCCTTATTTTTACGACACTCATAAAGCTGTTGTTAGTGTTCATCTCTACCCCAGTGCAAACCAGCCAATGGGCTAATACTTATTGAGGGACAGGGAGATGCCAACACACTCCTGGGATAGCAGGGAAAACCAGAATCAAGCCAGGAAAATCTTCAGTCTTTTCAAATCTTCATGCATCACTGTCCTGAAAATTAAGTGTTGCCCCTTATGCCACTAAAATTAGTTGCAGCAGCGTGGGTGTGAGGGGTTTCGTCAGACTTGACCCAATGCTAGGACAGCAGCCAGGGACCTTTATGCATCTCTTGGCCCCATTGGTTTATTTTCTCTTTATTAAAATGGTGTTTTCCCACAGAATTCCACCAGCGGCACCAGACCTCATCTCCTTTAGTGGCGTTTCAAGCAATTCCAGCCCCCACGCTCTCCTCACAGGACAGTGAACTGTCACCTTTCTCCTTCCTGGCAGCACTGGGATACAGCTTGGGACCTTTGTCCCTGTGTGAAGGAGCAGGGTGGGTGGTGTGGGTGACAGCAAAGCCGTGAGGAGGGAAACCGGCTGGGGAAGACAATATTTTTCCCTTTAATCTCAGTTTTTGATGTTTCTCTATAGGTTTGCAGGTGGTGTGGAGTGATGCATGCCTGCCCTCCTGCATGCCTGTGGAGACACTGCTCCAGCTCAGAGGATGATACCAACAGCCTCTGTGCATAGGACAACAGGACTGTATGGGAAAGCAGGTGAGTGTACAGGAAGGTGATGAGTGTACAGGAAGGCAGGTGGCCATACAGGAAGGCAGATGACTGTACAGGGAGGCAGATGAGTGTGTTGGAAAGGAGGTGAGTGTATAGGAAAGCATGTGAACATATACAAAGGCAGGTGAACATATAGGAAGGTGGGGTGTATTATGGATGACTGTATAGGAAGACAAATGAGTATATAAGAAGGCAGGTGAGTGTATAGGAGACAGATTAGCATATAGGAAGGTTGTTGAGCATATGGAAGGCAGGTGGATGTGTAGAAGGATGGATGAGTGTATAGAGAGGCAGGTGAGTGTATAGGAAGGCATATGACTATTTAGGAAGACAGATGAGCATATTGGAAGGCAGGTGAGTGCGTAGGAAGGTAGATGAGTGTGCAGGAAGGCAGGTGAACATACAAACGCCAGCAGCCCTGACCACGCTGCAGAGTCAGTTATCTGTAGCCCCTGAGTGGCAGCCCCTCCCTCCACCAGTGTCAGCCAGTGCTAAAAGGGATGGTGGATCTGAAGGGCAGGGGCAAGACCCAGGCGAGCAGAAACCTATAACTCTTCATGGCCCTGAGGCACCCAAACCTCGCCGCACCAAACGCAGTCACGCCAGCACAGTCGTGCTGGACACAGCGTGCCAGGGCTGTGCAAGTTGACTCACCCCTCCTCTTGCAGCAGCACACTGCCACCCAGAAACAAGTGAAAATAGAAACATCCCTGGCTCCTGGGCCAGGAATAACCTCGCAGGGTGTTGGGGTTTTTTTGGTGGAGGGTTTTTTTTCCCTTTAAAGTGAAATCCTTTTCTTTTCATTCTCCCTGACTCAGCCTCGGGAAAGTCACCACATAGTGGCAAAGTCTCCTCCCAGCTTCTCCTCTGTGGCCCATGGCACGTCAGCCACCAGTGTCAGTGCTGGTGGGGGCAGATGCAGGAGGGGAAAAGCCCAGTCTGGGGAGATGATGCCACATCCTGGTGGGACATGGCTTGTGCTTTTGCTCAGGAGCAAAAAGGGGAGGAGGAGTGCTTGAGGTTGTAGTCCAGGCTGCTTTGGAGGTTTATATGGTGAGAGAAGGAGGGAGAAGAGGATGGATGACTGCTGGGATGGAGAGCTGGGAGATGGGAGCAGCCAGTCCCTTCTGCCTCATTGGTGGGACAGAGGTGACAGGTCTCCTTGGGTCTGCCCGCTTTAGGATGAGCATCCACTGGTGACTGCCTTCAAATGGCAAATGAGAGGTGATGGGAAGTGGGGAAGAGGGAGAGATGAGGCCATTCTTGTCCCCATGAAGCTGACTGGGGCTGGTGGGTGGTTGCATCCGTAGCAGAGGTACAGGGACATCCTGAGAGCTGGCACAACAATGTTATCTCAGTCACGCCACATAACTGCTGCTCCTATTGTATGCTGCCCTCCACACTTCCCCAGGCCTCTGCCAGCCTTTTGAACGGGGAGATAAGCCAAGTCACGCTGTTGTATCAGGCCAGCCCACACCTAGGATCCAGCAAAACATGGCTGCTGTCCACACTGCTGTCCTAGCCTTCGTTGCAGGATGCTTGTCCCCTCAACAGAACCCATCCAAACTGCCCCAGGGATGAAGGAGGGCACATCATGTCCATTAAAAATGATTAAAATAGCAATTAAGAACTATTTACATAGCCCTCCATCCATGCAATCAACGCATTCCTACAGGTGATTTTTCACAGGGAGTCCAAACTAAGTAGAATCATAGAATCATTCAGGTTGAAAAACACCGTTAAGATCGTCAGGTCCAGCCACTAACCCAGCACTGCCAAGGCCACCACTAAACCATGTCTCTGAGCACCACATCTACATGTCTGTTAAATCCCTCCAGGGACTGTGACTCCTCCACTGCACTGGACAGTCTGTTCCAGTGCTTGACAACCTTTTAGGGGAAGAATATTTTCCTCTTATGTATATATACACACACATATGTATATATATATACACACACACACATATATATATTACATATAATGTAAACCCTCCCCTGGCTCAACTTAAGGCTGTTTCCTCTTGTTCTATTGCTTATTACTCGGGAGAAGAGACAGGCCCCCACCTCACTACAGCCTCCTGTCAGGCAGTTGTAGAGAGTGATAAGGTACCCCTGAGCCTCCTTTTCTCCAGGCTGAACACCCCAGGTCCTCATCACACTTGTGCTCCAGACCCTTTACCAGCTCTTTCTCTGGACCCGCTGCATCACCTCAATGTCTCTTTCGTAGTGAGGGGCCCAGAACTGAACACAGGATTTGAGGCATGGCTTCACCAGTGCTAAGTAAAAGGGAATAATCACTGCCACCATCCTGCTGGCCACACTATTGCTGACACAAGCCAGGGTGCCATTGCTGGCACACTGCTGGCTCAGACGTGATCAACACTCCCAAACATCGTAGTCATATTTTGATTCTTTTTGGACCTTCTCCAAAAATAATCACACATTTTTCTTCTGTGGTTTTTCTTCAGTCATCCCCATGTGGGGGTCACCCACCACCCGCTCCCCACAAGCCCGCTGGCAATGGGGACGTCCTGGAGAGACACTCAGGGACCCCCATGCTGGATGGTAGGAGATAACCTGGGCCACCTATGCTTAATGTCAGATATGAGGAGGGAGCAGACAGCTTTCCATGGCTGCTGTCTGCAGCTGGGAAAACCCTCCATCAAGCTTGCATGAACAGGCTGGGCTTGAGGCAGCTCCAAACCATGTCTGAGGTATCCTATCCCACATCAAAGCGCTTTTCCGGCAGTGATGGAGCTTCTTCTTCTTCTTGGGGCTCAGGGGGCCTGGCAGGCTGCCGGCGCTGTTTGCACACCCGGGCATACACAGGGATGGGGCTCCCCTCACTGCCTGGCTCCTCCTGGATGATGATCTCCTGCATGGAGGTGCTCGGCTCGTCCTTGGTGGGCAGAGATGGGGAGTCCCCCGGGGTGCTGCCAGCATTCCCAGGCTTTTTCTGCGTCCCAGATTTGTACCGGATGCTTTCATAGATTCGTCCATCGGGATCTGGCATAGGAGCCACCATGGATGTGTTGGTATCCCCCGGTAGAACCGGCAGCTCCCGATGCCGCAGAAACTCTGGAGTCCTCAAGGCTGGTTCAGAGAGCGTGTGGGAATTGGGTATGCAGCCCGGCACATGCAGGCTGGGGTCCCCTGCTGTGGTTTTCTCCTGCAGCTCACCAGGAGAGGGGGTGCCTGCAGGGAGGGAGAATTGGGGGTTATAGAATCATAGAAGCATAGAACAGTTTGAGTTTTAAGGGAGCTTAAAGCTCATCCAGTTCCACTCCCGTGCTACAGGCAGGGACACCTCCCACTAGACTGGAGAGGGTACCCCCAGAGCCATCACACTGGGGAGCATCCCTGGATGATGCCGGGGTAAAGTAGCACGCAGTAATTAAATGTGTCCTGCTCCCACTTCCATCCTCACTCTCCACTCTTAGTAAGCAAGATAATAAAAAGCAAAGAAAAGCCAGTGCAAGCATCCCGGGTTGCTGGCGGGGCCATGCTCCCTGCCATGGGGCCAGTGTGGCGCTGGGACCTGCGCTGGGATCTGCCACCCTCCTTCCTGCCCAGCGGCTCCTGCCTTTTCAAATATTTACCTAAGAAGGAGGCGCTGCTCTGTGCAGGGTCTGCCAACAGGGGAGCGGGTGAGGCAGGGCGCTCAGCTGGTTTGCTCACCCCAGAGGCGAAGGAGACTTGGGAAAAGCGGAGTAACCTTGGTGTTTCTCCTCCTGCAGTAAATATGCAGGGATATGGTGGTCCCATATGATCTGGGGTGCCCCAGCTGTGGTTGGGGTGTGTGTGTGCAGCACAGAGGTGGGTTCAGATCTGGGCCAGAACCCCTCAGGGCCAGTGAAGTCTCCCCTACCCCACAACTCTGCCTTGGCAGAAAGCAGCCCCTGCCACCTGAACACCCCAACATGAGCACTCCAGTATAAGAGCCCCAAAATGAGCATCTCAAAGTGAGCACCCCAGTGTGATCCCCTTTGCAGGAGCTCCGTGGTGAGCCCCAGCATCCCACCTGTGCACCCCAAGGTGCCAAGGCTTCACTGTCTGGGGTCCCTTCCCTCCCCACTGCAGAAAAGCAGGAGAGGGCTAGGGATACCTCGCTGGGAGTGGGAATTGCAGCCAGAGGAGCCCCAGGAATAGGGTTTGGGGAGGTGAGGTGTTGGTGCCACCCCGTGAAATACTCTGGAGGCCCCACTATAGCGCAAAGAGGAGCAGGAATTTCGTTTGGGCATCTTGAAGCTCAGCCACAGTGTGGCAAAAAGGGGAAATTATTAGTACATGAGCTATAATCATCCTTGTTACCCAGCATGCTAAATAAAGGGTTCCTGGAGTAAACGAGAAGAGAAACTCGGCTCTGTGGCAAATGGGCTGAACACTTAATCCAGTGGGAAGGTTTGGAGCCTTAAAACATCTTTTTTTAAAGCTTTTTTAAAGCAATTCCCTTCTTACCAGTGCAGAGGAGGCCCCAGAGGAGGCCAAGGGAGTGTTCTGAAACACCTGACACGATCCTGCCAGAGGAGCTGGGACTTGTGGCGGGTTTTACTGGGATGCCTTGCTGTAACTGGGAACTTCAGCAGCTTCTTTTGGACCGTGCAGCCTCCTACGAGTCCCTTCACCATGGCCATAGGGCATCCTCATCTCTTCTCCGTGTCAGGGAACTGAAATGAGCTGCTTGCTGCTAACGAGCTTCACTGATTACCCCCATTTTGACTGCAGTGACCCTGGCTGGGGGATGCAGGGGTGCAGCCCCACACATCTGCCCAAGGCCTGACTCAAAGTCCTGCTGAGCCCCAACGTTCCTCCAAGTTCATCGTCTGGGCAAATCATTAACGGGGCTGGATCAGTGGAGTGAGGTTGAGCAAGAGTTGAGGCCAGGAACCTTCGACCACTGCCCAGCATCTCAGCATGGGGATCCCCATCCTGCTGCATCCCGCACCTACAGCAGGACCTGGGGAGGTGCTCCACAGGAGTGCCCATGTCCCTGGGTGTTTGAGGGCCCAGGGAACACACACAGCAGTGGCGCCAGGGATGGCAGAAGAACACAGTCACCGTCCCCATCACAGGACCTACCTCCTGGCAGCGCTGCTCCCCTGTCGCTGGAGCTCAGCCTTGCCAGCTTCACCTGCAGCAGGAACAAGCGGGTGCTCACATATTAGCCTCCCTGGGCAGTTGCGCATCTCCCCACAGCACTTGTGTGTCCCCCCTGGCTCTTGTGCATTCACCCAGCACTCATGCATCCTCCTCAACAGTTGTGTATCCCCTTCCGGGCACTTGTTTAACCCTCAAACTTCTTTTGGATCCATCCTCAGGCACTTGTGCATTCTCCTGCTACTTGTGCATGCCCCCAGAGACTCATACATCCTCCTCCTAGCACTTGTGCATCCCCTCCTGGTGCTTGTGCATTCACCCAGCACTTGTGCATCCCTCCCACCCAGCACTTTTGCATCCTCTCCTGATGCTTGGAGAGGATGCCAAGCACCCACTTGTGCACCCCCTGGCACTCATGTGGCAGTTACAAACGGGAAGATTCTCCCTGCTTAACATAAAGCACACCCATGACAGGTCAGCACTGGGTCAGTCTGCCCTTCAATTAACAAGACATGATTTTGTAAGGATCTGCTAATCAGGAATTTCTGTCCTGGAAACAAATCATCCCAGAGAATGAAAAGAAACCTGATAAAGCCAGTGAGGAATTTTGTTCTGAACTTTGCATTAACCTTTAGTCATTAACACGGTAGAAGCTCCCTACCAACCCAAGCCCCATCCCCAGAGCATGTGTGTGGTGAGAGAAGTATGCGCTGTGTCTTTAAACAGAGATGACAGAATGGAAGAGCCAATGATTGATAGTAGACACAGAGTGTGACATACCCAGAAGACATGGAATTTTGCTGTTTGAAACATATGAAAGTGGACAGCGGGTGAGAGCTTTGTGGTTTAGCACCAAGCACCTGACTTGGTGCAATTTGGAATTCAAACACTATCTCAGCTTTGTGTGTGTTTGGCACAGCAGGTACTGGATGCTTAATTGCGGGACAACATTTCTGATGACCCTGATGGGACTGCACTGACTGCCTTGCACCCATCATCTTGCTATATGAGCAGGGAGCAGTGATCTGAGACACCTCAGGTCCCCCCTCCTGCAGCTAGGCAGTAAGTGACACAGCAGAGCAATGCCCCAATGAGATACTGAGCCAGGAACACAAGGGACTTTGGTGAGTGGAAAACCTGTTTCTGCTTCTGGTTCAGTTTATGGTTACTCTGCATAAACTGCTCCATAAAAAGATTGCAGCAAGAGTTTAATAAACTTCTACACATAGACAAAGAATTGTAAAATCAGTGAGGTTGGAAAGACCTGTAAGATCACCGAGTCCAACCACTGCCCCAGGACTGCAAAGTCCACACTAAACAGTATCACTGAGGACCTCATCTGCATGATTTTTGCCCACTTCCAGGGACAGTGACTCCCCCGCTTCCCTGGGCAGCCTGTTCCAGTGCCCGGGCAGCCTGTTCCAGTGCCCGGGCAGCCTGTTCCAGTGCCCGGGCAGCCTGATCCAGCGCCTGAGCGCCCTCTCGGTGAAGAGATTTTTCCTAATATCCAGTCTAAACCTCCCCTGCGCTGCCCTGGTGCAGCTTGAGGCCGTTACCTCTTGTCCTGTCACTTGTCATTTGGGAAGGGGGTGTTGGGGCGAGAGCCGTATCCCCTTTCCCCACCGTCCCGTCCTGCAACGGCCCCCCCTGCGCTGCGGTGAGAGGGAAGGGTACAGAGAGAGCGAGGGAGCTGCTCTGCTGCGTACGAAACCCTGACCCAGCGTCAAGTCGTCTATGAACGATTTAGCGCCGGGTGCTCCGCTACCATGCGGTAAGCGATGGGGGAGAGGCGGTGCCGCCTTCGTCTGCCCCTCCGGTGGCTCAGCCCCGGGCCCGCCTCGCAGGAGGCGGGCAGCTATTGCGAGTGCGGCGGCGTCCCTGCGACGGGGCGGGATTCTGGTTTAAGAGGCTTTCAGTCATAAGCCTACAGGCGGCAGCCCCGCACCAGCGGCTCCTCGGCCAAGCGCGCTCACCAGGGTCTGAACCTGCGGTTCCCGTTGTGCTGAGCAGGATTACTATTGCAACAATGCATCATCATCGGGGTAAAACTGGCCGATCTCACCACAGCCTAAACCCAGCTCGTACTCCCTATTGCTAGGTGAACAATCTAATGCTTCATGATAGGAAGAGATCATCAAAGGATCAAAAAGCAACGTCGCTATGAAAGCTTGGCTGCCACAAGCCACTTATGCCTATGGTAACTTTTCTGATACCTCCTGCTTAAAACCCCAAAAGCAAAAGCCAGGAGGATCACGAGTCTGTATTTGTACTGAAAACCAAGATCAAGCGAGCTTTTGCCCTTCTGCTCCGCTGGAGGTTTCCGTTCTCCCTGAGCTTACCTTAGGACACCTGCATTGCGCTTTGACATGTGTACTGCCCCGTCAAACTGCCCATCCGCCACTGCCCTCGGAGCCGCGCTAGAAGTAAGAGCCTTGCTCAGGGCTCTCCCCCCTGCCCCACCAGGTAAGTGACAAACAAACAGAGAGGTGGTATTTCACCAATGGCCGGGATGCTGGCGGGCAGTTTGCCACGCACTGCTGAGCACACGCTCAGCCTCCCATTTACTCTACAAGCTCTCATGTCTCTTCACGGTGCCATACTAGAGTCAAGCTCAACAGAGCCTTCTTTCCCCACTGACTCTGCCAACTCTGTTCCTTTGGCTGTGGTTCCACTGGATGGGGACAGTGGGAGTCTTGTTCATCCGTTTGTGCATGTCACCGATTAGATGATGAGGCATTTGGCTACCTGGAGAGTCATAGTTACTCCCACTGTTCACCTGCGCTTCATTGAATTTCTTCATTTTAACATTCAGACCACTGGGCAAAAATCACCACATGTCAACACCCGCCATGGGCCTTTAGAATGCTTTGTTCTAATTAAACATTAGGTGCAACCATTCCAGGGCACCCAACCCTTCACAAAGAAAAGAGAACTCTCCCCAGGGCTCCTGCTGGCTTCTCCAGATTGGTTGCATTACTGCACTGGGCGCCTCTCTGAATCTGGGGATGTGAACCCAGCTCCCTTTTGATCGGCTGAGGGCAATGGAGGCCGTCACCTGCCCTTTTAGAGCAATGCTTGCCTATCACTTAGAACAGACTGACCCACGTTCAACTGCTGCTCCCATGGAACCCTGCTCCACTTCAGCCTTCAAAGCTCTCATTTGAATATTTGCTAAGACCAAAACCTGCACCTTCAGCGCCCCCCCACCCCCTGCCTGCACCCCAGGCTTTGAGGTGCAGTACAGTGGCCCTCCTGCTTGTCATAGCATAGCCCCCGCCAGCCTTGCACTGCTGGTGATGACTGGGTATGGGCCATTTTCAGGGCTAGTTGAAACGATAGTATGGGTATAGCTTCCTCAACTGAAATACCCCCTTGTACTCCTTTAGTGTGAATCCTGAAATACTGGTGTAAATTTAGAGAGGATCCCCTAACAAAAAACAAATTAAAGAGATACCGTAAACAGTGGTGGTCAATATATGAACTGGGCAGTAGGGAGAAGAGAAGGCTGAAGGCTCCAGGGAGACCTTAGAGCAGTTTCCAGTGCCTAAAGGGGCTGACCAGAAATCTGGAGAGGGGCTTTTGACAAGGTCCTGTAGGGACAGGACAAGGGGGAATGGCTTTAACCTGATAGAGGTGAGAATGAGATGAGATCTTAGGCAGAAGTTGTTCCCTGTGAGGGTGGTGAGGCCCTGGCACAGGTTCCCCAGAGAAGCTGTGGCTGCCCCATCCCTGGCAGTGTTCAAGGCCGGGTTGGATGGGGCTTGGAGGAACCTGCTCTAGTGGAAGGTGTCCCTATCTGTGGCAGGGGCTTGGAACTGGGTAAGCTTTAAGGTCCATTCCAACCCAAACCATTCTGTGATTCTATGATTCTATGTTCCCTGTGCTGACACTGGAGGGCTGTCAAAGCACATGCAACACATGGGCTGGAGGACATATGGGCCAGGCCACTGCTTCCTCAGCCCCCATCCCACCACCTTTCCCTCCAGTGGGAGGAGCAGCCACTAACAGCCCCCCAAGTATGCAGTGGGGACCCTCAGGGACTCACCCCTTGGACAGGCTCAGAGTTTTCTTTTGTTTTCTGGGTGGAAGATGGCCGGCTCACCCTGCGAAAGAAGGAGAGGTCAGTGGAGCTGCGGCCCATCCTCAGTGATGCCTGGGTCAGGGTGGCCTCAGAGGTGACACAGCCACCCCTGTCCCTTTGTTTTGCTGCTGTTTTCTGTTTATTCACCTCTATGTCCCCTGTGCCAGTGCTTGTTCCCTCTCCACTTGACCCTGCACAGGTTGGTTGCACCCAGAACATTCGCCAGCACAGAGCTCCCTGCTCCCCATCCCACATGGGCATGGACAGTGACAGCCCCTTCCCACCCACGACATTTCCCTGGATCCCACAATATCCTTAGCAAACCCTTGGGAAGAAGCCAAATTCCCCCTTTTTTGTCCCCCGTCCCAACATACCTGTGGAAGAAGGAGCAGAGGAGGAGCAGGAGCAGCAGCAAGAAGCCAGTGGTGGCCAAGCCCCAGGCCACTGTGGCTGCCGATCCCTCTGCCAGCACTGGAGCCATCGAGCCCCCAGCAGGGAGGCAGACCTGGAGGAGAAACAAGCCTAAGTCAGGCCACTGGAGGGGGACTGGGGTAGTAACATGATGCACAGGGCTGGGTAGGGAGTGCTGGAGGGGGCTCCCATTCTCCCTTTAATATCAGGATCAAGTTTTACAGGGATACCTCCCTATCCCTTCACTCCCCCAGGATGCCCAGCATCATCCCACCCTGCTCTCCCTTCCCAGGAGGCAGAGGGATTTAGTGCGATTGCAGGTGCAGGAAAGCTCCATGTGTTGAACAAACACATGGTGGTGGCACACATGGCCCCTCTTGCTGGCAGGGTCAGGAAAGTCATGCCCCATCCTGGCTTCTTGGAGCAGTGGCTGCTCTCACCTCTGCTGCGTGGGGCAGCAAGTAACAAAACCAGCTGAGGCATGGGGAGTGATGCTGCTGCACCGGGCGTCCCCACTGCATCTCACCAGGTGTCCCTGAACCCACCACCTCCCTTGGAAAAACACACTGCCAGCCTTCTCCCTACAAATCCTGCTCCTTCTTCCTCCCAAGGCCCCCTGTTTAAAACTTGGGGTGAACCGAGCTCCCCTGAGACCTCCTTCGAGATGAAAGCCTGGCAAACCGAAACACAGAACAGGCTGAGCCCGCTCTGCCAGCTGTGACTCAGCCTTCCCGGCATGACATCCCAGCCCTTGGAGCCATGCTGGGGTTCGGGAACCCCACACTCCGGCAGCTCCACAGGCGGGATCCCCCTGGCTGGGTGTGAAGACAGGCTGCAGCCTGGCAGTGCTTTTGCCTCTTGAACAAAATTCATTAGGGATTTATTCCTAATGGATGCTCCAGGCATCTTCCTTCAGCTGATTTGCCACCCCTAGGACACACACTGGGTCTGGGACACCCACGATGCATCATGTCCTGCACCACTGAGCCCTCCATCCCACCACATCCTGTGCCAACCTGCTCTGCCTCAGTTTCCCCAGCTGTGCCCTGAGACGGGCCAGACCAGCCTCAGCTCAAGGTGCCTTCCTGCACCCCTCCTTGCTTAGCACCTCAACCCAGGGTGGGGATGAGTTAGGGGCTGGGGTCGCCCCATGGCTCAGGACCTCCCGGTTCCCCCCCGCGGGGAAGCCACTCACCCCACGGCAGTGCAGGGCGCAGGCGGCTCCTCTCGCTGCTCAGCTTTGGATGGGAGCGGTGGCTGGGTGGCACCCGCCGCACCCCAGCTTCCTGCTCCCGCAGGACACCCGTCAGCACCCGGGCCCGACCGAGCATGTTTCCCTGTCAGGGAAAGGCTGCGCCACTAGGAGGGGTCCTGTACTCCCAGCATCCCTGAAACTTGCACCCCCAGGAAGGAGCCTGGTTCCCAGGAGGTGTCCTGCGCCTCCAGATCCAGCAGCTCAGACACCTACAACCCAAAAGGGGTTCTGGTACTCCAAGTGGGGTTCTTATGCCCCCCAGAGCCAGTACTTCAGAGGTTGGCAATGTGTGGAGGGGTCCTGCACCCTGAGAACCAGCACTCCAGAAACTCACATCCCTCAGAGGGATCCTGTACTCCTGGGAGGGGTCTTATACCCCCACGCCCTGCAGCCTTGAAACCCACAGCTCCAGGAGGGGTCCCTGCACCCCCAGAACCAGTCTTGCCACTGAGAAGAGCCCCCAGAACCAGTCCTTTTCTGCTTCTCCCAAGCTGTCCCTGGGCACCCACCTCTTGTTCAACTCCTGTCCCTTTGCCCTGGATCTTGGACGCTGTGGATCATCCCCCATCCTGGATCCCATCCATCCTGGATCTCCAGGTGTGCTGGATCCCTGTCTGTCCAGGATTACTTTCCATCCTGGATCATCTCTCCTTTCACAGGACCAGGAGCAACTGGACCAACCATCATCTGGACCAGCTGCCAATGGATGGATGGGTGCTTGGCTGTAAACCAAAATCAAACAATAATAATAAATACAAATATAATAATACATTAGTAATAAGAAATAATACTAATACATAATAATAAACGGACAAATAATAACACTCTCCCCTTCCAGCCAGCATTTGCAAGCTGATGTGTGCAGAACCCCAGTAAGGTTGGCAACCAATGGACAAGCACACGCAAAACAGGTCAAAAACTCTGTCGTTAACCAAAAGGACAGTAACTGCCTTGCCCCAGCGGAGGGAGGGGCAATTTTTGGGCAATAAAAAAAGCCTTTTTGCCTGCAGAGATGTGGGATGGCAGCATCCCGGCCCCGCTGCACGTCCGGGAAAGCGGACACCGCAGCCGGGCTGCTCGGTGCCGCTCTGAGCCCGGGACATCGCCGCTCCAATACTTGGTTTATTGCGAGCTCATCCAGAAAGGGCTCCGGCAGCAGCCGGGATGTTCTGCAGAGGGCAGCACGACCCAGGAGATGGGACGTGCTTTTCTCTCCCGCCGCCGCTGAAAGATGATGATCGTCAAATTCTTCTTCAGCAAAATGCTCGATGGAATATTCCCTTGTTGGAAAACTCACCTGGCTGGCAAAATGGTTTGGAAAAATCATCTTGATGAAAGGGAGATTGGTAGAAAATGGCATTTTTGACAGTAACAATTTGAAGCTTTTTTTCCTTCATTATTTCTATGCTATAAATGCACTGGAACCTGGTGGGGTTTGGGGAGAAGCTGTAATGCGATGGAGCTTTGCCCAGTCTTTTGCTGGCTCTGACCTCCTGCTCTAGAGGTTCGGCTCCGTGCTCCAGAACATCCAGAGACCAAAGCCAGGTGGGTTCTTCTTCTGTACAAATGTTGAAATAACCCAAATCATCATCAAAGAAGGGGTGTGCACCGTCACCAGCTGCACCATCACCAGAGAAAGAAAGGTCCCACTGAAAACTAGGGGCTCATTTCCACTGGCTCAAGAGCAATAAGCCCAGGGCCTGGCTACAAGAGGAGGATGCTCCAGTGTGAACATCAGCATCTTTTCAGGTGATTTGCACTGTGGTGGCTAGAGATCTGTCTCTTCCTACAGTGTGAATTGATTCTCTGTCAGCTGAAGCCCTGCAAGGGGGAGCCCAATGTGAATATGAATAAAGGTGGACATGTCACACGTTGATTGAATGAGTTGAGATTTGATTTTTCCTTCCTACCTAAGTGATTCAATTGCAGATGAGAGGGATTGGGGCAGCAGGGATGTCACTGAGGGGCCAGGCACAAGCTGGCCTTTCTCAAGGCAGCTCTGTAACACATCTCAAGATGTTCCCTGGTCTTGCAGTGAATTAAACAAAGCTGGTGTTTGCTTTTCAAGGAGAGCACTGAGCAGTTTTGAGGGGTATGAGCATGACCCAGTTTATTCTCCAGCCCCTCCACCTGCCCAAGTGCTATTAAATTAGCTTAAGCAATCAAGAAAGCAATTAAATGAGATAGTTCAAGGGTACAAAAGTCCTCACCAAAACATTGTGCTTCAGAAGCCCAAACTGCAGAAACCAGCTCACCACACTCCTCACCTGAGGACTTTGCATCCTGTGAGGCCCCAGGGGTGGTGTGAGTTTGGCCAGGTTGCAGTTCATGGGATGAGTTCATGGGACCCCGGTGGGTACTGGTCTCCATGCTGCTCAGCTGTGGGCTCCACTACGAAACAGAATGGGATGAAGGAGGTGATCCAGCAGCTGGCCTTGGCTTTGAGCTGGCCATCCCTTTGCAAGAGTCCTGGGTGCAGAACAGGCTGCACTGGCTCTAATGTTGCCACTTTTCCTGTGCAAAATTCACCACCCAGTTCCCTGGGGGTCCTGCAGCTTCACTGCATGCTAAAGCACCTTCCAGAATCCCCATCATCCGACCAAGAGATTTCCTTGGGCTACAAATGTCCTCTGAGGAGCATCTTTGAGGGTGCTCCAGTTTGGAGGAGAAAGCAAAGGAGCCCCACCATTAGCTTTACATCCTGGGTGCAGCAAGATGCTGAGTACCCAGAGGCTGGGATGAAGCAGCAGCTGCCAAAACTGCAGCAAGCTAGACCCAAGCCGTTGTCTTCCCAAAGCAGGACCAATGGTGATGTTTGATGATTCTGTCCCTTCGTGCCTCGTAATTAAACCCTCTGTCTCCAGCAGTCATTTGTCGCCCTATTTTAAGCTGGCTGGAGCTGCTGTGCCATTCTGACGTTCTTGCTTCAAAATTTAATGACTTCTATAATATTCCAGAAGGCTGAGAAACAGCTCCATGATGTGTCTGCATCTGCTGCTTTCCATTTCCTCATGACATCTCCAGGCTCCTGTGTATGTTAAAAGCAGCTTGACCAAGTGATGAACACCTGTAGCTAAAACCTCCTCCTTGGGAATTGCACTGGGAGGCTTTGGGCCACCAGTGAACCCCAGGAAAGCAATGCCACGTGCATTGAAGTTGAGTTTATAACATTTTAATGCTTAATTATGCTGCCTGAAAGAAACCTGATGATGTTTAAAGGTTTCTTACAACTAAGCCAGTGGTGTTGCAATGGGTTTTGGCGCAGGTGGCTGCAGGGCTCAGCCATGGTGACGCCACAACACCCTTTCCCTGCTGATTTCCCATCTCCAAGGGATCCCAGGAACCTTCTGGTTCACTCCAGCTCTCAGTGTTGCCCTGACATGGGTGGCTGCCTTCTGCAGCACTGGTATTTCCCTTCACTGCTGCTTTTAGGAACAATGTCAGGTGCAAAAACTACTTAAAAGCTGAAGGAATGAAAATCATTCGCCTCCTTTCTTTCCTTTTCCTGGTTGATGTATAGGATGGCACAGCCCTAGCCCGCCAGGAAACAAAGGAAACTAATTCCTAGATTTTGAGATAAGCAGGGGAGTGAAAAAAATCTTTCAGAAGCCTTTTGATCATAGAACAAGGACTCTCAACATCTCTATGGGGGCACAAAGCGCCCAGGGCAGTGGAGCAGCCAGTTCAGAAGCCCAGTGCCCTTGCACTTCAGCACAGGCTTAGCTTGGGGCACAGGAACCCCTCCAGCCCCAGAGGAAACCCAACGTCCTCAGCACCTTGCAGCTCTGAGCCTTTCCTGTGTCAGTTACTGTTTGGCACAGGACTGTGAGATGGGGGGAGCCATGGGTGAAACCCTCTCATCCCCTTTCCTTGCCCCACTGAGATGGGTTGTTCCCTTTGAGTAAATACCACAAATCACAGAGGATGTCTGGGGGTTTACAGCTTTTCTTTGGACTTTTCCGAACAGGTTTCTGGCTACCTATATAAAAAAATAACATAAAGTATATGATTATACAATATATATAATAATCTAATGTACAAAGAATGTAGTAATAGATATGTAGATCCATATATATGCTCTATTATATATATGCCAAGCTATGTGGTGTATTATATATACAACCAAGCTATATAATATGTACAATAGGTTAGATATAAGGAAGAAGTTCTTCCCTTTGAGGGTGGTGGGACGCTGGCACAGGGTGCCCAGAGAAGCTGTGGCTGCTCCACCCCTGGCAGTGTTCAAGGCCAGGTTGGACAGGGCTTGGAAGTCGTCTAGTGGAAGGTGTCTGTCCTGTTCAACCCAGGACGCTGAAGCTCACCATTGTAGCTATTACCACACTGAGGTGTATCTTGAAGGTATTTAGGCAACAACTGATCTCCAGCTGAAATGATGAAGCTCAGTGCCGGAGTCAGTGGCTTTGATGATTCATCTCATCAACTTCCCCATCATCTCCTCTGGTGTCTGGTAAGACACCGTGGTCACTGTCTGAAGGAGACTCTTTGTTCCTGGAGGCCCCTCCTGGACCCTCCTGTGCAGGGGTGATACTGCTGACCATAATGCCAGACATCCTTCTGAGATCCACACTTTCACACCTTTCCACAAATCCCAGGATATTGTAGCCCTCTGCAACTTCCTATAGAAGACAGAAGCCTTGCTTTCTTCCAGTGAGGACGAGAAGAGGGAGGCAGCCAGCCAATGGCGAGACAAGCTGAGGAACAGCATCCAGGCTAGGAGTGGGAGACCAGCTGGAAATCATTACCCCGAGGATCCAAATGCAGCCACAGCATGTTGGTGAGCTCCATGTGTTGCACCGCACTTCCCACGCACATTTAAGCAGCTCCTGGGGCTGCAAAGGGCTGTTGGAAGGGTGTTCACTGTCCCCATCCATGGGACCTGGGGCTCTCTGTGAAGGTATCAGCAGTGCTTGATGCAGATGCATGGGGTGGACATCTGTGCTGTGGAGCCAAAGCATTTCAAAATCAGGTTCATAGAGGATGTGGTTGCACCATGGAGGTGCAACTGAAGATATGCGAAGTCCCCTTGCTTCTCCTTTGGAGCCGTCATCTGCATTTCCCCTTTCAGATGTGACACTTGGACTTTCCTATTTCTCTTCCTCCTGCTGCATCCATCCAAGATGCATCTTTAAACAATGGGGATCCAGTACCCATTGACTCCACCAATCCCAAATTTCAGGCAGAATGGGCAGAGGGGCATTTTTCCTAAGTAAGGCCAGGTGTTGCATTGAGCCATTGAGACCATTATGCAGCAGAAGAGGGGACTCAATGCTCCTCACAAGTGGAAGGAGAAACTGCTGAAAAAATAATAAATAATAAGTAAAAAAAGAGGCTTTGGCAAAGACAGAGTATTAAAGATGCAGCACAAGAGACTTCTCTGGCCGTGAAAAGCAGACAGTGGTATTGCACATCACTTGGTGGCAGAACTGATGGGACCAGGACAGAGAAATCTCCAACATGATCCTGCTGCATGCAGGGAATCAGGGCAAAACCCACCAGCCACATCCTTACCAGTAAGAGAATCTGTCCTCTGGTTCCATTGTAAGATCAAAGCCTTAGGTTATGATGGGGAGCCAGATCTGACCTTGATTTGAAGCAGCTCCTCCAGATCTGTCATCTTGAAGGGTTTAGAGGAAATGTGATTAGTCCCCAGCCTTCAGCCAGGAACAGAAAAATGTTGCGGTCATTTAATATATTTATTGCAATGAGGATTCAAAGTGTTTCTTTGGGCAGCAAGATGGTAGCGTGTAGAATCTATCAAAGGGCAAAGGATTCCAATTCTCCTCTCATTTCCACCATTATAAATTGCCTATTACCCGGGGGCACCTTCTCCGACTGCAGAACTGAGCTCAACCGCCATACCTGGCTTTCACAGTGGTTGTGTAAGTTTACAACTAATGGTATCATAACAATATCTGCAGAGTCAGCTGTAATCACATCTACTCAAGGTTAGTTTAGTGTTTGGGAGCCATCACAAAATTAATATGGTAGCATTAAGTGGTGTATTTTGGTATTATTCTCCTTTTTGTTTTGATCCCAAAGTGCAGAAATTGAATCCACAGCATGGTTAAACCGAGCTAGCGCTGGCAAAAAAAAAAGGACTTAAAATGAAAAAGAATGGTTGGAGATGGAAGAGGGCTCATATAAGAGCCAAACAACAGCTCCAAAGGCGGATTTGACAAGAGAAGAGTGAATGAATGCATGAAACTCGAGGCTCCGAGGGAGCACAACAGCCCAAAACAATGCAGAATTGTTAAAACAAAAAGAAAACACAAAATACAACAAATAAGTTCAGAGCAGTCGAGTTTCTTGCCAAGAGCTTTTTCATATGGTTGAATATAATAAAATAAAGTGTTGGCTGAGCTCTGCTTAGAGATGATGGGATGGAGGAGAAGAAATGACAGCGAGAGGGGCACAGCGATGGGGCTGGGGTGGGGAATTGCTTCGTGTTATTCCCTGAGCAGTGCCCAGTGAAGCACCTGGGGTCCACAGGATGCTGGCAGCACTGTTCAAAGCCATCAGGGACTGTGGTATTGATCTCAAGTGGAAAATATGCAGTGTTGTGTAGCACAACCAGCCATCGGCTGCCGGCAGGATGAAGGGAATCTTTCTTACAAAAGGAAACCAAGTGTAACAGCGGGTTGTAACAACTGTGTTCACCCCCTGATATTGCACGCGAGCTCTGCTCCACTCAGTCTGATCCCAGCTCACAGGAGGGAAAAGAGGGAAGTAGAGCTACTGCCACAACAAGATGATTTCGGAGAGGGATGAGGCATGTTCGGCTCAATTAGGAACATCTGTCCCTCACTGCCTGTGCTGACGCCTGGGATCCCATCCCGTTTCCAAAGACTCCTGGAGAACATTATAAACCCAAAGATTTTCACCATTTCACAGTTGCATCCCTATTTCAGGCCATTTTGCAACCGAAAAATAGGATCAGTGAGTGGATTCTTGGCATAGCAACAAGGCTCATGGAGGGGTGTTGTATCCGCAGTCCTTAATGCAGAATTTTGGGGACAAAGTGTGAGAATCCAGCACCTATCAATCTACAAACCAAGCATGGATTCCTGACAGCATATATTGGGGAAAGTGCTTTGTTTTCCGCAGTGGCTTCTGGACGTGACATGGGGAATGAGCAGAGGGGGCAGGAGGGGAAGCAGCATCTCTGAGGGCATTCACTGTACTTTGAACTATGGAATCCCAGAATGGTTTGGGTTGGAAGGAACCTTAAAGCTCATCCAGTTCCAACCCCCTGTCACAGGCAGGGACACCTTCCACTAGACCCGGTTGCTCTTAAGCCCCATCCAGCCTGGACTTGAGCACTGCCAGGGATGGGGCAGCCACAGCTTCTCTGGGCAACCTGTGCCAGGGCCTCACCACCCTCACAGGGAACAACTTCTGCCTAAGAGCTCATCTCAATCTCCCCTCTGTCAGGTTAAAGCCATTCCGTTTGTCCTGTCCCTACAGGATCTTGTCAAAAGCCCCTCTCCAGATTTCTGGTCAGCCCCTTTAGGCACTGGAAGCTGCTCTAAGGTCTCTCTAGATCCTCCTCTTCTCCAGGATGAACAAGCCCAGCTCTTTTAGCCTGTTCCCACAGCAGAGGTGCTCCAGCCCTTGGAGCATCTTCATGGACCATGATGCTCATTGGGACTCTGAACACACCATGTTATAGCACAAAGACACTAAAGGCTAGAGTCAAATGTGCTTAAGAGGGATGGGAAATGAGAAGTAGAAAAAACAGCATCTGGATGAGTAGTGCTGGTTGGAATATTTCAGGCACCACTGGTCAGCTCTTGGCTGTTTGTAGACAGGTCTCAAGCAAGTCAAACACAGGTCAAGGTGTTTGAATATGAACAATCCTAGTTTAGACCCTGGAGTTGAACACCCACCCATTTATTTCATCTACTCAAGAGATTGTGCAGATGTCAACATCTGGGTAGGTGCTCCTGATAGATGCTGCTGGGACATCCAGAGTAGCAAGTCCTGCCTTTCCTAGCCTCTGAACAGCAGCTATTTAACAGGATGAGCTGAAAAATAGCATCCTTCAGGCCAAGGAAATCAGAGCTGTGCAATAGTCTGCTTATCCCAGAGTCACCCCGCGCACTGTCTAGAGTGAGAGAAGAAGCCAACAGGAAACGTAATTAAAGCAAAAAGAGAGGATTTAGATCAAAATTGCCAATTTGGCTCCAGTTCTCCACTTCCCCAACTGCAGAAATTCAGATCTGCAAGTCTGATCTGGACCGTTTATCAGGACGGCTTCTCTAAAGAGAGAGGCTCCCCATCTCTTTCTCAGGTATAACCTTGGCCAAAATAAAGCTAGAGGTTATTGGGAGCGTCTCCTGGAGGTGCAGCGCCTGCCCTTCAAGCGCATCAATTTCTCCCGACCTGTGGACAAGGTGGTATTTTTAATTCTGCTCAGAGTGATGCGTTGGATTGCTTCCAGTTCCTGCTCAATCAAAAGCACCTCGGGGCTGCATAGGGTTGAGCATCTTCTCAAGCAAAAGAGAAAAGCTTGTTGAGCAACCCCAGAAATGCTAAGAGAGGGCACGTGGCAGAAAAGCTGGAGCAGGAGGCGTGATGCAGCCGGTGAAGTCTGAGACTGACAGAATGACATTATGAAGAATATTCAGTTCCAGAATGAAGCAAAAAAGAAAAAAATACAGCAAAAAACTTTACTAAAGATGATAATTGCTTTTATGAGAGCTGCCAAGGAGCTGTTGGCAAGGGACTGAAAATGAGGCAGTATAAAAGAGTAAAGGGAACAGTGTAGCAAAGAGATTAATAGTGGGAGTGGTGCCTTTTCACATTTAATTCTCCTTTTAAATTTACTGTTGGAAGGGACTATAGTCATTGATAGTGACACTTCCGAATTTCCTCTCCAAAGCAAGATTCAAAATCACTTGCCCTTGCCACATCCTTAAGAGAAAGGTAGATAAAATTTTCCCCCTTTCAACATGAGGGGATGAAAATGAAGCCATGGTCAGATCTACAGGCTGAGGAAATTGTAATCTTCAACGCTTCACATCAGTTTCCACCATCTCCCATTTTGCCCAGGAAAGCTTCCCCACCCCTCTCAAAGCTCAGTGACAGGCACAATGAAGAGCCAGGAGATGAATTGAGGAAATCTAAATTCCTGCTTCATGCTATGAGCCAAACTCACACCAATTTCAGTGGAAAATGGGATACCAGCAGTATGCTCCCAAGGACCCCCATCCAACCTCTTCTGTGAACTGGTCCCAGTCATTCAGAGGGGTCTGGGGAGCAGGAAATGCTGGATCTAGGAGCAAAACCCACTGCACGGATGTGACCTGTGGGAAGGCAGTAGATTTGATTTCCCCTATGCCATCACCCATTGCAGCAAAGTGCAAGCATCTTGAAGGTGATCTGGCACCTGGTACAAATGGAAGGAAAGTTGATGGTTGCATACGAGTCATAGGAGGTGTATGGGGTGATCAGTCCATGAAACCAATGCCTTTGAAACTCCAAAATAGGGGTTCCCAGCATGCTCAGGATGTCCTGAGTGGTGTGGGCATGGCAGAGATTTGGTGGGCTCTAGATGCTCCCTTGAGCTCCCAGATGGCTCTGCTTGTCTCAGGTCTAGTTCATATGGGAAGGTGTTTGGTTCCAAGGTCCAAAATGCCTAACTGCACCAGGAGAGGTGCCACCACCACCACTCCCCACACGGGCACCCCAGCACCAACCTTTGCTGTATGGCAATGGGTTAATGAAACAGCAAGCCCCACAATATTACCCCCAAAATGAGAAAACTCATCTAAAGACACAGCTCCATCTACATCAGACCTCCTGAGTTCACCGGTGCCTTATTTTTCACACCCCTCTGTAAAGCAGGTGCTCCAGCATGTCTCTGCAACAGGGAATGTTCTTGGGATAAAGCATTTTCCTCACATATTTGTATTTCAAATTGCATAAACATGAAAATGAGTCCGGTTTTTATTGCGTTGTATGTACCAGCAACCAGCCAAGCTCTGGTAACGGGGTTCATTAGCAGCACAAAGATTCATTCATAGCCATGCAATTTCCTTTTTAGAATAAAATTTCAGGATTTTCTTGTCATTCTCCCATAGGTCACATAACTCGGAATACCACACGCCTGACGTCTTCAGTGACGCCGACGGCTGCATCTTTCATCTGTTGTTTAACGGAATCTGAGTCTGCTTATCTTGTTGTTATACCCAGCATGATGGTAATGAAGGAGGCTAAAAGAAAAACTGCTCTATCCAAAGGGAAAATCTAAAATCAGAATTCATGCAGACCATTTCTAAGCTGCAGGATGATCCTTTTCCATTACTCTAATGATTTTAAATGGAAGAGTTTTCTGGCCCAGGCATTAGCTATTAATGAAACAGCCCCATTCATCTGCAAACGTGGTGATGCTATGTTCAATGTACTGGATGGTGCAAGTGGATTGTACCATTATCTCACATTTTGCTAATCCACGCCTAGGTTACTAATATAAATCAGGGCATTTCTCAGTTCTCTTTCTCCTTCTTAGGGCTCCAAGGGGCAGCTTGAGAGCTGGGGATAACTTGTACAGAGTTAAGCTGACCCTGCTGACCTCCTGTTAACCATGATATGTATTTTTTAACCACAATGCACATTTTTTAATCATGATACACACACTTTTTACAGGGGTCTGTAGTGATAGGACAAGGGGTAATGGCTTTAAACCAACACAAGGTAGGTTTAAACTAGTAAGGAAGGAATTGTTTATTCAGGGTGGTGAGGCCCTGGCACAGGTTGCCCAGAGAAGCTGTGGCTGCCCCATCCCTGATGGTGTTCAAAGTCAGGTCGGACAGGCTTGGAGCAACCTGGTCTAGTGGAAGGTAGCCTGTGGCAGGGGGTTGGAACTGGATGAGCTTTGAGGTCCCTTCCAACCCAAACCATTCTGTGATTCAATTATTCTATGATTAGATTATGGGGAAGTGATAGGGACTCCTGCCTTGCTCCTGGCTGTCACCTTCCACTCTCCTCAGACTATCTTTGCACCATCTAAAGAGATAACACCCTCCACTATCAGTGGGGAAGCCTCTTCAGGGTTGTGCTGCCCAGTCTGGGAGGTAGTATTGCCTGTTCCCTGGCAGAAGCACCTCAAACCTTGGAGCTCTCCAAAGGGCGAATACCTTTTCAGAGTGCAAAACCCAAAGAAGTCTTGCTTGGAGGTGCCCATGCTGCTTGTTTTAGTGAAACATCAAGCTGTTTGACCTGTGAGGATGAAGCAGAGGCTTGTGAACAAAACCTCTCAGAGATTTTACTAATGTGGACTGAATAATTAGCAGAAATCACACCATCATACAGCCTTCTTTTATACTAGCCCAGCATCTCTGCTTTTGAGCTTTGTACCAGGTTTTTCTCCACCAAGGCAAAGCCCCAGTTTGCTGTTCCAGAGGATGTGGCACGCCATGGGGTGCGGATGGGTTGCTTCCTCAGGGAACAACTCCTCCTCCATCTTGCTGTGGGTCACTGCATTCCCTCGCTCCTTCTCAGCATCCTTCCTCTTGCAGCACGGCTGCTGACGGAGAGGGTGTGCGATGCATGTCTGCTTGCTCTCTACAGAGTGAACTTCCTGTGGTTTTTACAAAAATGTGTATCTCTTTATGGGTAATCCAGGAAGATTTTTCCTGCTTTGCATTCTCCGTAGTTACCTGCAGAGCATCAGCTCCGCTGCAGAGGACCAGATGGAAATCACTGCATTTTGCCCCTCCTGCTTATGTTAATTTTGATAAAGCTGGCCATGAAATAAAGGATTATTTTTTATGAGGTGGCGCCTGCAGGTCGCTGCTCCCCTCTGCCCTGGGACCTATGGTCCTGGCCTTGTAGGACACCCCAGGGAGCATTCTGGGGGCTGCACTGGCCATGCCTGCAGCACAGCGCACAACAGTGTCTCCATGCAGGGCTGGGTCCTCCTCCTTCCCAGCTTGCACTTACGATTTATTGCAGACTCTCTTTCATCTACAGAAATTGGTGAAATTCACAGTTGCGTGGGCAAACTATCTGCTGCTAAGTCCAGCTTTCCCCAGCTCTTCTGCATGGAGCTGCAGAAACTGGAGCTTCATTTTGCACCTAAGAAATTACATTTGTCAGTACAGCTGCCAAGGAAAAGTAAGAAAAGTGAGAAAAAGGAGTAGGAAAGAAAGACATCTTTAACAGGGGGCACAATCAATCACTGCAACAACTTCCCTAGGGCAGTGGTACAGTCCCCATTGCTGGAGGTTTTCAAGATACAGTGGGATAAGGTGCTAGACAATCTCATCTAGGCTCTCTTTCCCTAGATCAGGTGATCTTTTCAGGTCCCCTCCAGCCTGGGCTGTTCTATGGACCTATAACCTCCTAAGCATGGATTGTCTAAACTGAGTCCTTGCCTCTTATAATCAGCCTCTAGCAGAGCTCTAGTCAAGTATTCACAAACCACACTCTTGGCAAGCTGCAATTTACATTCATTCTATACTAATATGAGGTTTGCATAATTTAACTATCAGCTGTGCTAATGCCAAAGTCCTCTGTCCAGGTAAGGTCTGCTCAGCAGTGCTGATGGTCTGAAACAGTGGCTTTGGCAAAACTTTGAATCATTCCCCTTTTAATTGTGCATCCCAACAGCTCAAAACCCAAAAACTCAAGTCAGTACTATCAACCAGTTTGGCAGACAGCATAGTATTAACTTCAGGCAAGGAGAGAAGGTTAAAGAATTTCAGCAAAAGCAGGAAAGCTCAGTGAAAGTAGCAGAAAGCAAAGAGCTGTGTCTGAAGGAGTACTTGAAGTGCTGTGTTTCTGCAAGGAAACAAAATGGATCTGGGCACGAAAAGCTGAAAGTAGCTTTTATACAATAAGCCACCTGCTGCCAAGTTTTCTGTATCTCTTTCACTTATCATCCATTGATTTGGATCTTAGGGATAATATTTTATCTCCTGAATCTGCTCCCAGCAATTTTATGTTTGACAAAGGTCCTACAGGCTTTGGTTGGAGAGAATCAGACCTTCCAGGAGGAAACACTGTTATTTTATGTTCTTCTAAGGCATTGTGTCAGCATACAACCATTAAACAAAGAAAAGCAATACATAGGATCACCAAGAGAGGGAAAATTGAATGTCATCTTCCTCTGACCTTCAGTTCCGTCTTCAAGTTATCTGTATGTTTGGAAAAGCTGCTACAATCAGGTGGCAAAGATATTGGTGCAGTTTGCCTGTGTATGCTTACAGAGGAGGTTTGAGGCAAGCCAGGCTCTCTGCCTCCCTTGCTGGCTTGTTTCCACTCAGAATTCAGCAACTGGAGAACTATTATTGGATATTTCATACATAGCAGATGGCTTTGCATTTGCTGAATCCTAAATGAAAATCACTAAGCCAGCAAGAAAATAATATTCCATTTTTCACTGTCCTTGGACTTGCTCTGGTCTCTCTGGGAAGAAAGCAGAGCTTCCCCAGGGAGGCCAGCCACACAATTTGGGAAGTGCTGTGACTATGAGAACAAAAGGGATGGAAGAAATAGTGAGTATTTCTCCGACGTGAAATGTTAGATTAATTTGTCATCTGCATGGGCAGAGACAGCGCTGCATGGCTGTAGCAGCAGTAGTCCTCTGATGTAGAAGATCAAGTACAAAGATGAGAAACCAAACCTCTAAGGGAACAGGGAGGTAGAGTTAAAAAAAAACAAGAAACCAACAACAAAGAACCTGAGACGTGCCAGGAAGAAATCCTGACACAGAGAAAAATCTCTTCCCTGAGCTATAGAGCAACATTCTGATGTCAGGATCTTAAAGCACTATGCAAATACAAATAAAACCTTGTAATCTGGTACTTCAGTAAGTGGTGTTATCCTCAGTTCCATCAGTGAGGACACAGACACAGTCAAGTTCAGTGACTTTCTCAGACTTCCAAGTCACGTCTGCAGTGTAGCTGTGTCCACAGTTCCCATCCACAGCTCCCAGCTCTGTCCTTCCAACACAAAACATGCCTGGCTTCTGTAAATGGGTTCCTCAGCTCTTTACAGCAAGGAAGTGCCAGGAGGCTCCTCCCAGGACAATCTCTGCCCTCCTTTGCTGGACAAAACATGAAGAGCCTCTTCCCCTCCCTCCCAGCATACATACACAGGTAAATGGTTATGAGAAAATCCTGGAGACCCAAACCCTGTAATCTTAATGTAGGGAATATCCTCTACCATAACTCTCTAGCACCAGAATTTCCCAAATTATCCAAAACTGTATTTATTAAGATAGTTTCAATGGTTGCACAAAACTTTGGGGCAAAGAAACATTCGATAGATGGACATTTCCAACGGTACAGTGCTGGTTTTATAATCTATATTTTGTATGATATTTTCTAGTCTATTCATAGAATCATTTAGATTGGAAAACACCTTTAAGATCACTGAGTCTAAACATATTTAAGTTTTATTTTGCAGTCATCAGGGTGCACTTTCCAACATGGAGGTGTCATATGAGCAATGGAAGTACATCAACCTTCGTCTACGTTATTTTCTCTGTCTTTTCAGCAAGGTAAACTCTGCAAAATTGGCCTGCACAGAGAAAGGTTATGCTTTCTAAGAAGTCAATCAACAACTGTAAACCAGCATCCATGGCCCTTGGCAGATCTTCCCAGCAGTGAGGTTAACTGAGCCAGCTTTTCAGTAGGAGAAAGAGAATGATGTGCTACTTCCAAGAGCATCTCACCTCCTCCCAGTCTGCTGTTGGTAGTGCTTGATTTGTTTGCAATGGCAGAGCCAAAACCACTAATAAAACTTGCATTCAAAAAACTGAATAAAGAAGTGGAAAGTCTCCATAAAATAAAGAATCACTTTATGGTCCCTTTGGGTTTTCTTTTTTTCTTCCGCTCCTTTGTGGAGAATGTTCTTCGTGAGATGCAGTTCTTTTCTGACTGACCTTTAATTCTTCTGATTTCTCACTATTCCTTTTCTCTGCTCTCTTTTACTTCAGTCCTCCTTCATGTGTCTACCAACACAGTGCCTGAATTCCTCCCAGTCATTTCTGTATCCACCCTTACAGCAACATCCTTATGGAACAGAAATTGTCTTGCCACCATTTTGCAGGTGTGCAACTTGGAGAAACTGAGGCAAGGATTTGTGTCCTCTGGTGTGGAGATACCTGGTGGTGGCCTGGAAATTAGAGACTTGGCTGCGCACGTTCTCCTGCGAACCCATGGGAAGACCCCAAGGGGGCAGTTTGTCCAGGGGATCTTGGCATTGAAGGTGGATGGGACAACTTGCTTAGGAAGCCTTGGTGCCACAGCGAGTGCTAAAATGGGATGGGATGGTTCCAGGCATATGCAACTACCCCAGGTCACACAGAGTTTCTGCCTTGAAATGAACACACAGAATCATAGGATCATGGAATGGTTTGGATTGGAAGGAACCTTAAAGACCATCTAGTTCCAAGCTCCCTGAAATGGGCAGGGACATCTTCCAGTAGAAAATATTGCTTAACACAATCTCCAGTTTCTCCTCTCCCTCCTTATTCCTATGGTTCTTCCAATCTGACTTCATTTCTTTATCTTTCTCTCTGTTGCAGTCATTCTCTTTCAATATGGAGATCACCTGCCTCTTTCTGAATTCCCATTTCCTTGTCTTTCACTTTCTCTTGATCTCCCAGCTGTTCACCTGCATGCTTGCATCGCAGCACAGAGCTGGCTCACTGAAGCCAGCAGTAGGGCAACAGCCAGAGAGCTGGAGTCTTGCATTGAAAAGCTGTTAGGAGACTAAAAGCAAAGAGTAAAAATAAATAGTTGGTTTTCATCTTGATTACAAAGCTAACATCACTGCTACTAAGGGCTCTGCAGTGTGTCTAGTTGGCAAGGCATTTATTAAAAGCTTGATTGGGAGAGGTGCAGTAAAGACAGGATTTGCAGGTGAGGCTTGGTTTGGCAGTGTCTAGAGAAAACACAGACATTTCTCAAAGGAAGCAATGCAAATCAAAGCAGCAACATGGTGGCAGGTTGCATTGGTAAGAACTGCAATGGAATATGCACTGGGAGAAAAACTACTCCTCAGCTACATCTTTCAGGAAAAGGACAAGCACATCATTGTAGACAGATCTGTGAAGAGCTCTGCGCTGTAAGCGATTTAGAAAACAAGCAAGCAAATTCTTTGGTTACAGAAAAGACAGTATGTAGAGGAATCGCATATAGCAGCTTTGTGGAAATTCACAGCTGCGTATTTCTAATCCTGGCTCAATCAGGGTATTGCAGAAAGGAGGGGGACTCAGAGCTGCTCACGGCAACAAGCATGATCCTCCTAACAATATTAAATAGCATGTTAGGGCAAACTGATGCTATTTCATTACGAGATGAGGAGAACAAAAGCTGACATTTAGGCCCAAATAGGACAACTATATGATGCAAAGCTAACCGCAGGTGGCTTTGGGTGACCCACTCATAAACTAACTTCATGGAAAGATTTTTTGCCAACTGCAGTTTGTTAAGCTTTGGTTCCTCACTATACTTGTTGCCACTCAGTTGCAAGTTTACACAAGGGACACCATACTGTACAGTCTTGACTGTACCATAAGGTGAACACTGCATGTGTTTTACCTCTTTATCTGCATTACAGACACTATGCACACATTTCACTCCGGGGGGTCAGCTATATGGTATGACCCCTACCAAAGGGGATGCAGAGAAACAACATAAAGATAGCTTCCATCTCCTCTGTCATGTGTCTGAGAACCATTAACTACTAGCTGGTGCCATGCACAAGTATTTATTCCCTCAGCGGGAGCACAAAATCTTTCAGACTGCATTTAGTAGGACCTATTTGACTCCATTTTCACAGTGTGTTTCTAAATCTGTTAGTATACTGTCACCAAACTATTGAGCTTTAATATTGACTAGCCACAGCGATTGATAAATCATCTGAGGTAACGTGAGTGCAGTTTGCCCAGACATACATTTTCTGGCAGTCAGGTTTTGATTTCTGTTTTGTATGCACAATACCTTAGCACACATCTCTTAATAATGTGGTCCCATTTAATTTCCAGAATTGGAACTTAAATCAACCTGGACATCAGGTTTTATATAATATATATTTATGGTGATAGGTATTTTTGAGCTAAGAGGCTGTTACTGAGAAAGCCTACTGAGCCATCAGTAGTCTCAATGGAAAATAGCTGCACATGGGAAAAAGCTGTAGTTTTTAATGCTAAAAATATTATCCAGCTTTAATCCCTTTTTATTGTAAAATTAGACACATTTCTATTGCTTTTGATCCTATTTGTAATCTTAATATGACTTAATTAAATTTTCATTTGATTCCTCAATTTGATATTCCCTATCATTGAACATGATGTGTGAACATAGAATATGATGCGTTGTACCCCTGATTTAGGCAGTTCTTGGTTAGAGTTTCTCTGCCAAAGGAATTAAAAACTCAGCTCATAAAACCCTATCACTTAGCCCGCTCACAGTGTTGTATACCATTACACCCAGCCCAGTCATAAGTCCATGCTGTAAATACTGCCTTTACTTAGAGGCTGCATTTTTGCTGGATTTTGCCCTTGAAAAAGAAAATCAAAATATTTTTTGTGGTGCAAGAGTGGGGCACACCACTGCCTTGCTACCACTGAGGGGAAGTCTATTGCTAAACCTACAGGTTTCTTTTGCTCACGAAGGACCCCCAGTTTCAAAAGGAGAAAGCCACGATCCAGATGTGTCTCATTCCAGGCTCAGTTACCATTGTATTCTGGGATTTTACATTCAGATATTGTGGTATTCTCCAACCACATCTCAGGTTGCTTAGATATCCAAGCTCTGTTATAATTCCTCTCATTTACACTAATTTCCAACCAGTTGGAACAGGGATAACCCCTCAAATTTAGGGTATTACCATCTTTAACCCCAACATTGTACCTTCCATGAACTCAGGACCTGCAGCATCCTGAAGTGTTAACAATGTTAGTGACCCATTGCAACAACTTTCCCTTGTCTTCAAAGCTGTGGAAGGGGTTACAATTATCCATATGAGGAGGCACCTGCACCAACAGAAACAGAGTTTCCTATGCTTGACACTGGAATTGCTTTCAAATTTTCTGGGCCCTTGCTCTGCTCCGGTCCTTTCTCGCATCGGACTCAGCCACAGCAGTTGACGAACAGGGAAAGACATTAAATATACATAAATGGTGAAAGAAAAACAAGCAAAGCAGAGGAACCCACCATTTAATACTCTGACTTTTCATTCTTCTTCTGCACTACTTGTGGAGGACAAAAAGGAGAAAATTTTGCTTGCAATCTGTAAATTTCAGGTTGTGTCAAGGGTGCCCATCTTGCCTTTGTGATCTGAAATGACAAAGAACTCATCCCCTTTAACTACAAGCACCAATTCCTGTTTATCCTGCATTCTGTACTCCTGAAGCACGACCTTTACCTCTTTCTTATCTCCTTGACTGCTTCCCTAGTTTTTTCTTGCATTTCTAATCACTTCTGGTGCATCTGTTATCCAGGTTAACTCATCTGCCTCTGCAGGCATCTCTGGTACAACTGAGAACCTAATTAACTGCAGAGGATTTCATGGAGGCCAGGAGCATAGCGGAACCCCAGGCAGGCTGAGGCATTTTTGAAGACAACAAGGTACCCAGGACCCTCGCAGTGAGGGCCAACAACATTTTTTGGAAAGAAAAACAATACATATTTTCTCTTCCACCTCATGCTTGAAGGTGCAATACCACTGCTAACAGGAAAGATGTGGTGCTGTGGTGTTAAACCTCTGTTGACAGGGAAAGATGCAACAGAAACCTGGTGATTGCCATAGTGATAGCCACACTGTTGGTGGGAGGGACGATGGTGGCACCATGCAAGATCCCCAGTTAGCTCTTCCTAATGCACTGAGGGGAGGGAGATGGAAGCAAGGTGTAGGAAGGTGTAGGAGCAGGAACTGAGCGTTACATGCTGTTGGAAACAATGGGGTGAAGTAGACATATTAACAGGTCTGTCTGCTGGTGGCAGGTCTTGTGCTCTTCATGGAACTACTCATGGGTTTAAAAGTAAGCACTTAAATGCCTATTGGCTGCACAAGGGCTTTAGCACCCTTCAAACTAGTGAAGCAGATGATACTTCAAAGGCATTAAAAGCAGGTTAAGGAAAAGTATTTCACAAACTGAGTAGATATTTGAATAAAATTGACAGCCTTCAAGTGTAGATGAGGAAATAGAAGGGGTTCTCAGTGGGATCATCTCTAGGGGGTTAGAGAATAGCTCTGCTTTATTCCCTCTCCAGCATTTTGTCTCCCTGGCACGATTGCCAAAAAAGGACAAGTTGTACCAACTCTGATGGGAGTTATCATTCCACTTACCAACAGATTGAGACAAGCAATTCTTTTTTACACAGGCCACCTAGAAATCAACAACAAAAAAATGCAGTGAAGAAAGAATGAGAAAATACTTTTTTTTTTCCAGTAGTCAGTATTAGCCAGTTAGCTGGGCATGTTCTAAGAGGGCTGAATGGCAGACACAGGCACTGATAACGATGTGATCCAACCCAGCACAGCTGACCTATGCAAGGGCTTGGCACCTTCACCAAGCTGAAAGGAGCTGGTTATCCCTTACCCCTTCATCATCTAGAAGCAACTCCTTCACATCTGATTTAATAAGTCCACTTTAAAGGGCTCTGAAGGACGTTTAAATGCATTTAATATACATTTTACTTCTGTGATTAGTAATACTTGAGATGACTAAAACTGAAAAATTGTATTTTCCACCCCTCTTTTTTTTTAGCCTTTCGCTCAGATGAAGTAACAAAATGAGGTTACACGATTTCCCTTTACAGTTTATAATCAGCAATGCTATTTTAATAATCTACGTTTAGTTCCACTTTCTGTTTCTTAAATGCTAGTACAATGCGGCAGTGTTTTGGTTGCAAGCTCAGGAAGACATTTCAAAAGCCAACAAACGTGATCACCACAATTATTTTTTTTATTAATATTATTTCTTTTAAATGTCATTAAACATTTCTACCAGTATTGTTGTGGTTTAACCCAGCACACAACTAAGTACCACGCAGCTGCTCACTCACACCCCGCCCCCAGTGGGATGGGGAGGAGAACCGGGGGTGGCGGGTGGAAAAGGTAAAACTCCTGGGTTGAGATAAGAACAGTTTAATAATTGAGATAAAGTAAGCACTGTACCAGCTACTGAGAAGAAAATTAACTCTATCCCAACCAAAAGCAGGACAAACAGTAAGTTTTGTAAATCTTTTTGAAAGTAATTAGACTTATGACCTTAAGCTGTCTCATGTCGGGCAATAAAAATCAGCTTTAAGAAAATGCTCTGAATTAGCTTTAACAACTTCTTCAACCTGCAAGAGATCAGCAGATCCATATTATCTGATAGTGTAGTGGTAGTATATTTTTGCAATGCCTGGTATTCCTTGTGGTAGTAAATATGAAGCTTTGGTATCACCTATTGGAAAACAACAGGTTATGTTGTGTAAACATAAGTGTCATCCACGCTGAGTATACCTATACATAACAGGCAGTATTCTTACAGTTAGCGCAACATTATAACCTTCTTTTTGCAACCAGCCATGTTATTAACTCACTCAGTGTTATAACGAATGAAATATTTATCTTATGAAAGATAGGTATTAATAACAGTAACAATAATAACTTTAAAGTACATAAATACAAATGCATTATTAATCATTAACAGAAATCAGGCCATTAATATTGCTTCAAAGCTCTCTAGGAGAGGAACTGTAGGAAACTGAGGTTTTTCCTCTTTATCTTATATACGGCTACTTGCCCTCTATCTTTATTAAACAAAAAAGTGATTGTTTAGGAAAAAAATCAGTTGTTATTTTGTATGGCTGTCCCTCTTTTGACACCACCTGTGGTCAGATTAAATGCTGAGATCTGAAGCAACATCTTTGTGTTTAATCTCTTGTTGATACTTCTGCAGATTGAGAGGTAAAAAAAAAATTATTACAGGGGGCTGACCAGGTGTACTAGTGTGAGTTATGCCAGTGCCATCCTAATGAATTTCTTAAGGCAAATGTAAATATGACCCTGGAATGTGGAAGCATACATTTTTGCTCTCTGAGGTCTAATAAAAACACAAAAGCTTTCTGTGTGGTTCAACATGGCATTAGAAGTGCTTCACAACATACCTCTGGACCCTTTGCAGCTTCTGAGGCTCAAATTAAAGTAAGCTGAGTTTCCTGCAGGACATGAAGTGTTTTCCTTTTAATTGTTTACAATTTGCTCTCTACTGTGCCTGTGCTTCAGCCGATACCATAAAAAGCCACTGGCAAATCTGAAGCGGCTGCTTTGCCAGGAAAGCAGAAGAAACGTGTGCAGGGGGCTTTCCTACTGGCAGGCAATAGCTCCTCGGTAAAAGACCCAGCAAAGTTACAAACCACATACTTTTGCCCTTGCATGGAGCATAAAATAGGTCACGGCAGAGAGACGCTGTGGCTTTAAGTATTGCCCGGCCTGAGCCGGATTATCATTAGGTTACGTAACTGCTGATGAGCTGCTTTTCATTAAGGCTTCCCCGAGTGGTGCTGGGAGCAGGCGCTGCCTCCAACAACCATCCTGGGGAAGGATTTCCTCCAGGCTTGCTGCCGTGCTCCTCTGAGCCCCGCAGTCTGCAGCTAGGCTAAGGTGCCTGTGTGAACCGGCACATGTTAAGTCGGCGTCTGAATGTGAATCAACCCATTCACCTTTATGGGGTTGTGCATTAATGTCAGTTAAAGCGTGTTTGCAAAGTTGTAAAAGTAAGAGGTTCAGAAAAGATGTTAAATCAGTGTGTTTAAAGCATCCTGGCTCCTGGCTTGAAGCTTTTTTTTCTTTGGTGAAATGCATCCTCTGCTGCATAAAACCCCAGACCTTCATATCTTTTGGTGGTCTTGAACATGAGCAAAAAGACTGTTGCACAGGAAATGACAGAACAGCACGGCACACCTGCACCTCACACCTGAGGAGGTGAAAAAAAAAAAGTAGAACGCAGCTGGTTTTAAGCATGGAATCATGCATGCTTGAAGCAGCACACAGTGTCCAGGTAGGACACTCAGGTGCTGAAGTGCTTGTGTCCATCACTTTGTTTCACTTCAGGATGAGCTGAAGGCCAAGGGATGTTCATCCTCAGGTCTCAACTGTTCCATATGTGGCCTTTCAGTTGTTGTAGGAGCTGACAGTGATGATTAACCCTCTGGAAAGACCTTCCTCTGGCTCTCACAGGTGGACAGGCTCCACACAGGCAGATGCATGCTGCAATCCTGGCAACCTGTTAGTCCAGATGCCATCATCAAATGCCGTTCTTGTACCCTTCTCCTACCATTTGCTCCTCCCGGAGCTCCCACACCTGGCATTCCTATTCAACCCGCCATTTAGACTAATCTGAACTCTTCTGTTGCATTTTTCAGGGGTAAGTAAGTTGATAGTAATAGAGAAGCTCAGCCTGAAACAAACTCAAGCCCATATTCAGCTCTGAAGTACCATACTCAGACTAAGTGGAGGCAATATTATCATCAAAGAAATTATTTATTACTTACTACAATGCTGAGTTTGGCCAAGAAATTTCAAAGTTCCATCTTATTAATTTTGCCTTCTTAGATTAATGACTGTACTCTGGCTACCTTGTGGCTTACAAGAAACTCAAAATTGGCTGCTTCATAATCTGAAATAAAGCCTGAAAATGGCTTTTAGCCCGAGTAAGTTGTAAGGGAAAAATGGGCTACAAGTGACAGCGTCACACAGAGGGCTTATGGCAGGAAACAGGACAACAAAGAGACCTTGGCACTGTTTTGTTTGGTGATTCCATCACTCGTTGCCTGACCTCTTCTTAAACCTCTTAAACACTGCTTTGTATATGTAAAATGAAGTTAATCACATCATCTTGTTTTACAGAGTGCTCAGGCTAGAAAAGATCTAACAATAGCAAATTATTTGTCAACTGAAGTCAGTTGGAAATTAAAGCTGCTTTCAGATAAAGTCTCACCCACTGTGAAATCACTTACCTGGTAGGAAAGGCCTTTGTTTTAGACTTAATTGTAGTAAGTTTTGAAGTAATTTAATTTTGCTGATGGATTTCATTTTTATTTTGTATGTATTTCAATGAGGCATTTAATCTTTTCTATAATACGTTTTGAAGTCTCATTCATTTAAATTGTCAAAGCCTGACAGCTCTGTAATGTGCTTAAACCTAGCATTGTTTATACCTGCATTCCATTTAAAAATTAACTTGCAGATTAAGTAATAAAAATGGTCTTATACTTCTCAGTGCTAATATCAGTGAAAACTTACAACGCCCCTACTGCCTGAGATTAGCTCCTACATTACTTTCTTGTGAGGATTTCATGGAGGAGAATATTCTAACATTAAGCTCCGGTCGTGAAGGCTGAGTGTTTTCTGCCTGAATAAAACCAAAGTGGGCATAAACCTGCAGAGGCAGTGGAGAGCTGGCAGCTCAGGAAGACGCTGGGACTTTTACACAGCTTCATTGCCTCGCTGCTGTCATGAAGTGAACAAGACCAGAAGGAATCTATTAGCACTTCCACCTAAATGTGTTGCAACAAAGGGTCATGCAGCAGCATGCAGTGGCTGTTAATGTTGCCTCAGTTCCTACCAAGAATGCAATTAAAGGAGAATCAGAAGCCTTCGTTCCTTACCTTGTGGACAGTGTGAGTTTCGCAGCAGATTTGCTGTGGGTGCGTGATCTCAGGTCACTGATCTCCTGTCTTGCACCTCCACCACATCCCCGCTCATTCTGATGCTTTTGTGCACACACACAGGCCTGAAACGCTAAAAAAAGTGTTTACTATTTGTCTAGTTGAAGATGGACACAACATACAGCATTTTATATAATATGCACACACAGTTAACCTGGCTGCAACCGATATAAAATAGTCTAAGAAAAGTCTTACAGATCCCAAAATAACTAATAAGCCTGCAACCAATATTCCCTAGCCCTTTACCTGCCGAAGGGTTAACTCAGGCTTATCCTGCTCATTCCCTTTACAGGTGCTCCAGAGATAAGGAGCCAGTTATGAAATACAGCTTGCGTGGGCTTTTTCTGGGAAGCAGAGAACCTCAGAGGTGACTGTGTGGACCTCAGCAAAGGTGCAGATTTCCAAGGAAGACAGAAATTGAGATCAGAGGACAATGTGGGTGACTGCGCTGGGTGGATTTGCAAAGTTGTGTGTTTGACTGGGCCTTTTGAGGCCAACTTGTTTCGTTGTAACACAGGCACTCTCAAGCCTGAGGAATAAAGAGCCCTCATGGAGGAAAATGAGCCACCTGAAGCTCTGGTCTATTTTAGCTGTTAAACCCATCGAGTTGTTTTGTCTCATGACATGTGAGGTGTTTGGGGATTTCACAGGTCCACGCAGAGGATGAATAATGCAACCAGATGCAGCTTGGATGTGATAAAATAGTTGACAGAGGAATTGTGGTCTATCCATGTGCAGCGGCTTTGTGTGGAAATAGCCAGAAATTACAGTAAAGAGACCAAACGATGGGTTGAGGTCTGTGTGGGACCATCTATCATCCCATACTTCTTACTAAACTTTGTTTTGGCGTTCTGAGCTGATCCAAGGCATATTTCAGTCTTTTTGGCACCTAGATGAAGAGCAGCACTAACACAAGATGAAGGCATTGCGAGTCTTCTGTGGAGCCTTGTTATGGAAGGAGATTGGGAAACAAAACCCAACAGGTAACTTCCAGGACTGGATGCCTCTGCTCAGTGACAGCAGCTCCTGTCAAGCAAGACCCTGTCACCTTGGGCAAGCCGAACCCGGCACCACAGCCAGGCCCTGGGGTTGGGATGTTCGGAAAGCCAGGAGAGGCTGCATCATGCCTCAGCCAGGGGAGGTGTGAGGGGTAGGGAGGGCTGGCCCAAAGCTGAGGCCAATATGGGGACAGGAGCGATGGTACCAGCAGCGCCGCGGGCCGGCGAGGCGGGCTTCCCGGCGGTCAGCGCCTGCCTGGGGCCGGTGCTGCCGGACCCCCCCCGACCAGAGCGGGCAGGTCCCGGCTGCCCCCCTGCCGCCAGGATGGCGCCCGCCTCCCCCTGCCCCTTCCCGGGGGGCGGTGGGCCCGCGGCTTCCCCAGAGCCTCCGGCCCGCGGTGCTGCCACCCGGGTCAGGCTGGGCCGAGCCAACCTGCGGCGCGGCGAGGGGCCGGTGACGGGAAGAAAGATGGCGGCTGAAACCGACTGAGGGAGGAGGAGGAGAGATCCGACCCGGGCCGTGGCTGCCTCCTCCGTCACCGCCCCCCTCGTCCTCGTCCAGCTCCGCCCCGTCCCACCGGGAGGGAAAGCGGCGAGCGAGCCGGAGCCCCGCAGCCGCGCCGCGCTGCCCAGGCAAGGGGCCCCGGGTGCCCGGGAGCCCCGCAGCGGGAACCGGGGCCCCCAGGAGCGCTCCGCCGCCGCTAGTGCTCCGGTCACAGCGATCGCCGCGGGGGCTGCTGCGAGCCGGCAGCCCCCCCCGGGGCCGCCCCCGCCGCCTGGCCGGGGGAGTCGCTGTCGCGTTGCCCGTTGAGCTCGGCGGCCTCAGCCCCGGCGGGGGGAGGCGGCTGTCACCCAGGCAGCGGCGGCAGGTGAGTGGCGCCCGGCCGCGCCGCAGCTGGCGGCGGGGCGGGAGGGCAGGCGAGCGGGCGGGCAGGCGGAGGCACACGAGGGGGGGGCCGGCCGGGCGCCCCGCCGCGCAGGGCGGGGGTGTGTCTGGCGGGGTGGGCACGCCGCCCCCAGCCCCCGCCGTAGCCCCTGGCCTGCGGGGAGGCGCAGCTGTCACGGGGGGACGGCCCGGCCCCCCGCCCCGGGGCTGCCATGGCGGCGGGCGGAGCGCGGAGGGGCGCCGCGGCCTCCCCCCTCCCCTTTCCCCTCGTCCGCCCTCCTTCCCTCACGGGGGGCTGAGAGGGCCGCCCCGGGGGACTCTGTGCGAAGAACCCCTCCCGCCAGGGGCAGCGGAATCCCGGACCTCCCTTTCCTTTATAACCCCTCACCCCTTATTAATTTAAAGTTGATTACAAAAGTGAAAAAGCAGTTTTTTTCTCTTCTCGCCCCCCCCACCCCCAGCCTCTTCCCGGCTGGAAGATGGCTGAGGGGAGGCAGCGGAGCCGCGGCCGGGCCTGCGGGTACCCGCGGACTTCCCCGGGCAGGGAGGACGCTTCGTTTGGTGGCGGTTTAGGTGACAGCTCTTTGTCTGCGTTGTGGCATCGCATGCCCCCCCCTCGGTGTGTGTGTCTGTGGTCCCCAAAACCACCCCCAGTCACGGCAGGGAGGTTCTGGTTGTCAGAGGCGGCAAGTAAGTTCAGGGCTAAGGCATCGGCGCGGCTGTCAGGGAAAGGTGGAGGTGGCCGTGAGCTACTGGGTGGGTTTTGGGGCCCTCGAATCAGGGAGCAGCCGAGTTGTCAGGCAGGGTGTGTGGGGAATTGGGCTTCCTGAGGGGTGTCTGAGCTTCCAGGTTTGGGGAGCTCTGTAGGAGGCTGGTGGCGAAGCTAGCGTCTGCCTCCCTGCTTCTAGCAGAGTGCATGCCCTAAATTTACTTAATTTCTCTCTTAAAGGCATGGACCAGCACCCAATTGTGAGTAATCCTAAATACCTGTCCGCGCATTATGCGAGTCGTAGCCCTGGTTTGTGCAGTGGTGGGGCTCCATCCGCTGGAATATGACATTTAGTGGTAGAAAAATCTGCTTGTGGAAAGGCTGTTTCCTTCCGATGTAGGTTGCTAGACACGCTTGAGCCTTCTGGTTTCCGAGGTGCGTTTTGACCTTTCAGTGGCTGAGAACTGGGTCATGTGTGTTGGGTAATGATCTTCCAATGTCTTTTGCACCCAAAAGAGCATGTTTGTGAAGGTGGAAAGGTGTGGAGCGCCGGCTGGGGCTGCTGCTTGCTTCCACTGGAAGCTTAATCAGTGTATGGTAGATATCAAATGTTCACTACCCGCATACGGCATAGCTAAAAAAAAGAGTGACACAGCAAAGTGTATTAAAACTGGAAATTTGGACTCATGTGGGTGGTGCTTGTATGTTCTTCACCCTGTCTCGTGGCTTGTGTTCTTCGTGTTGCTGGTTTAGACTGAGGAAAAAAAGACTGGGTTTGTGTGGGCTGGCAGGATATACATATATATGTGTGTGTGTGTGTAAGAGTTGTGTGTGTCTATATATATATGGAGTAATATACCTGCTGAGTTCTAGCAGCAAGATGGTAAATGTATATGAACAAAGACGATGCTTCATGTACTTGTCTGGAAATGCACTGTCCCATTGCGGTTTGGAGGTTGTGATCTTCTGCTTGCAGAATATTTTAGGAAACGTGTATGCATTCTGAACTCTATGCCGTGGCCATTGGCTTTTTTACATAAGAGAAAGTAAAAAATTCATGTACGTATGGAAGTACATGTAGTATGTGGTACAGGTGTAGTTATGTACCTGGGCCTCTTGCAGTGCAGGAGGGAGAGGAATGTTATAAATCAGGAAAATTTGGATACAAAGCCACAAATTTACAGGGAAGCTTGGAAAGTGGTGTAGTATCCACAGCTTTGCAGAGCTGTTTTGTGAAAATGATTAAAGTTCAAGTTGCCACTTAAAGGGACAAACAGCTCTTGATGGTAGATAATAAAACAGTAGTAACTTTGGCAGTGCTGCACCTGGCTCCAAGCCGATGGGCATGATGAAATGTTAAATCTCAACTTATTTGCTCAAGATGGGTATCTGTTGTTTGAAACGTGTTGCCAAACAATATGGCAGCACAAATCCTTGCTTCCAAAACAAATAGGCTTCCTGAGACGCAAGTGGAAGTTTGGCTCTTCGGAAGGCAAGCCTTTACTTTATATTCTCTACGGCCCAACTTTGATTTTTTGCGTCTTTTCCCCAAGCCTTGCCCTCTGATAATGCTACGACACATGCTCACAACTGCATGACTAATTCATACAATTAGTCATACACTTCCACTGTAGATTTATTGGAGCAGTGTCGCTGTCATTCTGCTATTGTAAAAGTCTGTCTTTGGGAAAATTGTGCCCACTGTTGACTTGCCTTGGGTCTCTTGGTGGGGTTGTTGGGTGGGCTGTTATGAACATTTGAAGCCTTGAGGATAATTAAGCTTAATTACAGAAGCATATTTTTCAAGGAACGTATCTGCTGGAGATCAGCACCTTGTTGCTTGTTAATCTGAGGGGGGTAATTTGCATGAGACTTTGCAAGGATTGTCAGAAACAAAGGTGTGAGTGCTACTACTAAAAATATCCTTTCTCCTACGTAAACAGTTTGCCAGCTGAAAACCAGTATATTTTGTATAAGGAAACTATTTATATGACGAGTTATTCTTGTTTTGCTCGGTTGACTGTTTCTTTGAAGCATGGTTCTTATCTCTTTGATCAAAGGAATTAAAAAAATAGTTTTTAAAGTTGGATTCTGCCTTTAAAGACAAGATTTTAAGCAGGAAGGGCTTGGACTAACAGATAAATATTTTAAGCAGGTATTCCTGAAAGGACAACGCGGTGTGTAATACCCCATAGCATGTGGCCACCACTTCTACGTAGGAGCTTTAATTGCTGGCAGATACAAACAAGCAATTTTTCACTGGCGGTTCTATGTTATTTGTATTGCTGCAGCATCCAGGAACCCCAGGCGCGGGCTGGGTTTGCAGTAGAATAGGAGTGAGGCAAAAATGGAGCGAAAGTGCACTCCACTTCCCTAAACTTCCAGCTTAAACCTAGAGGTAGAAGAGCAGAGTTGTGAAGGGGAAGCAGCTGGCTGGTGATGGTCAGCAGTAGTCACAGTATATGAGCAATCTACATATGGAGTTTTGGGGTTTATTTTTAATGATGTTGCAGTGAGCCAGTGCTTTATCGTCTTCTGGGAGCTGGCTGCCTGCTGTTGTGCTGCTGAAGCTGGGCTGAGCCCACTGCCAGGTCTGATCCAGCCCCTCAGAGCCATGGTGGGTGAGGAAGAATGCGCAGGAGCAGCTCTGCTCATCGGTCTGAGAACAGCCAGGAGCTTTAACCTCTTCCCTCGGTGCAGCAGGATCTGGAATAGGATGTTTGCCTATAGCTGCAATATTAAAAATTATGGCTTGCTTGTAAGTGGCTTCAACTCTTTGCATACCTAGCCTTGCACATGAGTCAGGGTGATGCAGAACAGGTTTTTACCACTATGGCAGCATCTGCATATAAAGTTTGACCATTTGAAACGCTGTGGCTTTGCTGTGGGACAAATTTTAAAGGACTTGGAGGCCTGGTCTAGGTGTAAAGGATGTGTCAGCGCCATGCACTTTACCTGGGCTCCTGTCATTTACAAAGGGAAAAAAAAACCCAGAACTGCTGAACTGGTTTGGAGGTTCTTTAAGCCTGAACTAATTTATCAGGCTGGGAATGTAGGTTAGAAACTAGGCTTTGCTTGGCTTTGGGCTAGTGCCAGTATGCTCCGCAGGGAAAACGCAGGCTAAATAGCTTCTGCGCTGATAATCCTGCAATACCATTCCTACTGTTTCCCCTGAAAAGATAGGTAGGTTCTCATGCAGTTGACCTAATTGACTGGGAAGCAACTCCAACACATCTCAGCACAAGGAGCAGCGGGATGTTTCCCTTAGATGCCCTTGGGTGAGGGGGGGGAAAAAGTGAGGATGGGTTTTTGTGCACAGACCTCACCCAGGTGCCTGGGTCCGAGGGATGAGGTTGCGAGGCCTAAACTAGGTAGATTTGTTAACCAACTTAGGTAAATCTGCACATAGATATTCTTAAATCTGTTTAAACCTGCTTACTGGTTTATTATGTTCTGTAAGCTGAGGCAAGCTGTCCTGGCAGTCGTGTTTAAACCAGTGTGTGTCCGCGCAGAGATTTGCTGTGATTTAGTGAAGCCGATGCAAGTTGCTGAGTTACAGGAGGGTGATCTAGGAAAGGAAAACAGGGCACTGTATACATAAGTCAACAGTTTGCTAGCTTGCCTTGGTTGGTGAACGCTATAGTATTCATATTTTGCTCTAAGGATCCACAAGTTGTCAGCTTCTTAAAGCTGATCAGTGGAGGGGCATAGATGGGTTTTTCTGCAGAGAAAAAAAAGCCCTCCAGAGTTAAGTCCTGTTTTAAACAAGTGTCAGAAATGTTCCAGTCAAGGTTGATCCTGCAACTAGCTTTTTTGGAACACAAATCACTAAAATATCTATTTTGAGTTATTTATGTTTGTTTTGTGTTTAATTTTAATTATCTGTAATGAAATATGCTATGAAACAAACTTAAAACAGTGTCTTTTTGGCTTATTTGCTCCCTCTTCCCTTTTAATGTGACATCTGAAATCCCAAGAGTTCCATTTTTTTGGATTTTCAGAGTGTGAAGACTTCAAAAATGAGGCAATATGCCAGGCAAGACAAGAAGTAGGCTTGTTTCTTGTATTCGTATGATGAAACTATGAATGAGGAACTGTTTAAAACCCAAACAAATCAGTAGCTTTCCCACAGATGTGCAATTCAGGTCCTGATTGTGAATGGAGGGAGAAGTTTAGATCACAACACTACCCTAGGATCTAATGGTATTAAACTCTGTCACACATATTGAAAGAGTTAGGTGTTGATAAAGTTATATAAAAACACTAAATAGTGTTTTCTTCTGTGTGTAGCATGTGCTGTCTTTGGAAATAAGGGCCTCAGAAAGGGAGAGAGATTCCAACCCACAGCCTGATAATCCCCTGTCCAGAAGGTTTCAGAACAGTATTTGATGTTTCAATAAGAATAATAAAAAGTAGTGGTATAATTTTTTCAATAAAAGTGTACTGAGAGTTTAACAGTGAAAACTGAATATATGTTTCTCTTTTATTTTCCTTTTCTGTCAACATTGTATAACTGGTGAATTGAGGAAACAGAAGGGAAAAGCCCTGAGCTTTTCAGACCATCAAATCAGATTCATGTGTAAATTGTACAAGAAATCTTCCAGCTTGGACTGTGTACCTTCACTTCCTTCTTATTTCGTGTAAATACCATGCTTGCTACCTGTCCTCCCTCTCTTCTTCTCTCCCCTGCAGTCCTTATTTTGCTCTTAATCCGAGACTTTGCATCTGATTTTATCAATATACTTCAGAGACCTTGAGTAAGTTGAGAGATGAACTCTTCAGTGGAAGCACTAGTCAGCCTCTGTCTTTGAAGTTGTTTTGTTTTTCTTTTTAACAAAAGTCTGACTAACCTGAAAAGGATTTTACACATGCTTGTGACCAGTTATTTTAAATCCTGCTGGAAAAATCATGCGTGAGAATAAACAACTACCTAGAGTTAAACCTGTTGCAGACTGGGTGTGTAAGCTCAATCCCTTTGTCTTTCACGACTTTCTTAAATGTGATTGCTGACAAGATGAGTTCTGGGTCTTCCCACTAATTCTGTAAACAGCTGGCAGTTATGCTACCTGCTTCTTTTTTATGAGCAGAGATTTCCAAGCAGAGTGTTCGCAGGAAAGCTTGGCAGGATAAGTTCACCGGACTTTCCTCCATGCTCCAGTTGCGAATGGCGCTCAGCTGAGGGGTGAATACCAGACAAGTATTTTTTTAATGATGGAAGATGCTGCGGTGGGATTGAAGGAATTATAACTGGACACCTTGGAAATATTTATAGCAAAACCCCGTAGATCAGGCTGCATTCTTATACAATTTACACGTTCAAATTTATTAATCATCATAGAATCACAGAATGGTTTATGTTGGAAGGGGTCAAAAAGCTCATCCCATTCCAACCCCCTACCACGGGCAAGGACACCTTCCACTGGACCAGGTTGCTCAAAATGAAATGCTGCATGCATGTTATTGTTAAGGTGTGACATTTTGGCATTTACAAATGTTACAATGTTCTTATATGTCAGCTTTTGTAAAATTTAGTAACAATCTGCAAAATAGAGCACAAAATCCCACCATGTCCTGAAATGTAATTAGGGTGAAGCCTAATTTGTGATTGTATGAATAGTTAGAATTTCTTGGAATGGAACCGATGTGTACAATACATCTGTTTGTGTCGCCAAATGTCATTTTAAGAATGTTGGTTTATGGAATAAGTGAGAGCCGCTGGTGAAGGATCAGGTAAAACACCATGTTATGCGTGCCTCTGACTCACAGGGTAGGAATAAGGCCTGAAACCAGCTCTGCCTTTGGCAGCACGTAACTCTTGCTTTATTTTAAATTAAGGTTATGAAACTGCAGCATTTTAGAATATGTTTTGTATTTATACTGTTTGCAAACTTTCTTGGTACTTTTTCAACTATATTGTCCAGCAAATATTTTTCTACAGATGTCATTTTTCAGTGTTCTTTGTGAAAAAAATGCTAGGTGATTTTTTCCCCTGGGTTTCTGAAATCGCATTCCCAGATTTGTGTTTTACTGTAATCAACTTGTCTTCAGTGTGGAATATCTGCTGAAGGCATAGTGGATGTTGTGGGATCCCAGCACCTCTCTGACAGCTAGATTAATAGTTATGTCTTTAACCTTTAAAACAGTTTACCCAGACTTGATGGAGTTGGCATAAAGTTCTGTGTTTCTGAAGATGCAGCGGTGATAATCCCTTTGACGGCCCAAAATAAGTGGAAAGAAAAGCTTTAATGAATTTTAAAATGCCATTGAAAATAGCATTTGGCCTGATTTTATTTGGCTTTTGTTGTTGTTGGAAATGGAAACAATACTGTGTATACAAAGGTCACTGTATGGAAAATAACTATTTAGTAAATATGCTTTAATCTAGTTTATTTTTCAAGTACAGTGAAAATGGGAAAATAAGCTATCTAAACTATTAATTACATCTGTTTCCATGTGACATAATGTGCTATAGTTTTCTGACGTTGTTGTGGATAAGGTGTTTCAATGCAGCGTAGCAAAAAAAATACAATGTGGTATTGCAGACTAGCAAAAAAACCTGGGAGTTTCCATTGAATCAAAAGCTATTTCATTTGTAAAGCTGGACATTCAAAAGTTAGGAAAACCAGATGCAACTGTAATTATAATTTTGTAGCCACAGGAGATTTTTCCATAGATTCTCTGACTTATTCACTGCATGGGTTGGACTAACAAAGTGGAACGGATTAGGGTTGCACAGATGATCATAAATCTGTTACTGTATATTTTTTAGCGCTTGATTTTGCTACCTACTCGATTTTCTTTTAATGTTTTTAGGTGATAAGCTGCTTTGTGATACTCATTTTCGATACGAATGGAGTGTCACACACGTATTGGCTACTTTTTGCAATGCCCCTGCAAGGCAAAGAAATATTATTCCAGTTTTTGCACTTTTTTTTTTTTTTCTTTTTTTCTTCTTCAGGTGAATTAAACGGAATTGCAGCTATTGGATAATTAGCCCAAGTAGCAGTGTGTTGGTGAAAGGTGAAAGGCACTTGACAGGTTATTCTCAAGTACCTGGTGCACTCGGCCACTGTCTGTATATGTGGATTTGTTAAATTGGGTGAAATTTTCCTTGAATTTGCCAGCAAACCTCCAGAGGCTTGGCTCCAGTGGTCTCTGCATCACTGACAAGTAGCTCTGATGACAGGCATCTGATGGCTTTCGTTCTTTAGAGCACAGTTTCCCCAACTGTGGCATGCATATGCTCACAGTATGCATGCTGCTTTAGAACGGGGTATTTTGTGATGTGAAGGCAATTAAACTCCTGCTGCTGAATGTGGATCGATTATTGCTCTATGCCTGGCAGTGTTCAAGACCAGTTTGGATGGGGCTTTGAGCAACCTGGTCTAGTGGAAGATGTCCCTGCCCATGGCAGGAGGTTGGAACTAGATGACTTTAAGGTACTTTCCAACCCAAACTATTCTGTGATTCCATGATTCTACTGTGGGGCCCTTGATGGAGGTGGGTCTTTGAGGTGGTACTCAGGAGTTGTTGGTACCTTCAAAGAGCTGTCAATTTGGGGTTTGGAGGTGTGCTTGTGCTTCTGATCGAGATTGTAAAGGAGCAAGGATGGAGATGTTGGGTGAGGGTGTGTAGTGAGTCCTAGTTTGAGAAGCTGGGGCAAGCATGGAAGATGGGGAGCAAAGGTTTTGGCATTCGGTGTTAGGGAGGTGATGCAGTGTCATGGGTTAGTCAGGCCAGGTCAACGGGGTTGGACTGGTGCCGAAAGAGAATAAACATTGTTTTTGTGTCCTGGTTCATGGAGAATGTGGTGTGCTTTTTAGGTGGGGTGAGGACAGCACTGAGGTTCTCATTTTGGGGCGTGGAAAGATTAATGACCAAGTCCTGCCAGGCAGAAGCATTATCCAGTAGAAGGGCAGGAAGAGAGAAGCTGGTCTGGGAGGTCGAGCATGTGTATGCGTTGCTAAAAAAGCAGTAACACATTGCTGGTGATGGCCTCCAGAAGAACTGCAGCCTTAGTTCCCAAACTTAGCACAGCCCTGCTTGTCGCTGCGGTTGTTGACTTGCTTATAGGTGTGCGCGTGTGGTGCTACGTGCAAGGAGAGCTGGATTCCTGAATTCCTGCTCTTGCCACAGAATGTATGATTACAGAGATACCGCGGACTTCTTGAAAACAGCATTAAATAACTTCTGAAGGCTTTTTAAGGAGGTATTTTAAAAACAAGAAGCATGCTTTTACTCTTGAGTTTTCTCCTGGATGCTGGGAAATACCTACATTCCGTAATTCATACATTTCACGTGCAACTGGCAAGCTGGAAATAAACTTTTTGGGGTCTGTAAAAGCAGTTTAAACAAATCTAGTTAAACAAGATTTTGGTTTCATTGCAGAGGTTTAAAGTGCAAGGGTAAAATACACAGAGCAGCCATTAAAATTTAAAAAAAGCAACAAAACCCCCAAAGAATACTAGCCTGGAAATGTTTTCTTCCCTCTGTGCTGCCCATTTGTCTGCTGACAAGGGAAACTTTGATACTAAATCCACTGGAGTTGCTGGAATTGGGTGTTTGGCAGCATAGCACTGTCAGGGCTATTGCACCACTCCATCTGCCCCTGGAGTCATGGCTTGCTGCAAATTCATGCACCTTTGAGAACTCCTGCTTGTTGGAACAAAGCCCCTCACTGTCCAGAGACTCCTGGGGACTTTTTACAAGTGTAAGCATCATCTCTGGGGAATAGGAAATTATTCCCATTTCACAGATTTCCCATTTGCACAGGCTTGTCCAGCTCACCACGGGAAAATTTGGCAATCCAGTATTTGACCCCCTTGTATCTGCATTTACTCTTTGAACAGTTGGTCTGCAGTGTTTAGATTTTGGTTTAAATTGTCTAAATTGAATATAGCAATATAATTTTAATTTGTTTACCAAGAGAGTTCTTCAGATAGGCCTCCTGAAGTGCAAGGAATAAGAAACAACTGCTACTTGAAGACAGAAGAGCTGAGTTTGTTTCAAGCTGTTTAAAAGGCTTCAGCTCAGAGATAAGTGCGTATTTTACATCCTGATCAGCAAGTTATAATGAGATTTAGAGTACTAAACGAGTTCTCTCCTAACCTGCAGAATGATGCATGTGGCTCAGCACAGAGCTATTGCTCTCATCAGCCCTCTCTGGTGAAATAATTTAGGAAACGGCGATATGCTGCAAACTGGATTTAATCAGCAAGTAGTTTCCACCTTCAGAAGATGTATTCAGTAGATACAAGACATTTCTCAATGTTCATAAAGGTTTCTGCACAAGGAGGGTAGTTCTTGTGTTCCTTGCAGTGAGAAAGGGCTATCTGGACCTTCAAACACACGAACAGGCCATAGGATTAAGTGTTCTCTGTTACAATGAGTGGAAGTTAAGTCTTCCAAGTGCTGGAAGTTTCTAAAAGGCTGTTCTGTTTCTCCATCACTGGAAGGGTAATGAAAGAGTACAGAAGAGGAAGGGTCATGTTAAAGAATACAAAGAGAGCAGGAGAATTGCTTTTTCCCTATTGAGAAGTGAAAAGGAGATGGTCTTCACAAAAATGCTACTAGGATCCTTGTGGATAGATCCACCTGTGGCTGAATGGCCATTCCCTGGCAAGACGGGGTAGAACTATTGATAATTTTGATACCAACTCAAATTGTTCTGTTGCAAACTTGGATCATTTTGATGCTCTGCGGCCTGGAGCACCTCTGCTATGGAAACAGGCTGAGGGAGCTGGGCTTGTTCAGCTGGAGAAGAGAAGGCTCTGTGGAGACCTTAGAGCGGCTTCCAGTGCCTAAAGGGGCTGACAAGAAATCTGCAGAGGGGCTTTTGACAAGGGTCTGTAGGGACAGGACAAGGGGGAATGGCTTTAACCTGACAGAGGGGAGATTGAGATGAGATCTTAGGCAGAAGTTGTTCCCTGTGAAGGTGGTGAGGCCCTGGCACAGGTTTGCCAGGGAAGCTGTGACTACCCCATCCCTGACAGTTGTTCAGGGCCAGGTTGTATGGAACTTGAAGCAACCGGGTCTAGCGGAACGTGTCCCTGCCCATGGCAGGGGGCTGGAACTGGGTGAGCTTTGAGGTCCCTTCCAACCGAAACCATTCTATGATTCATATGATTAATGATATTCAAAGGATTTGACTTCTTCAGGTGGTGGCAGAGGTTCCTCTCCTAATACAGCAGCTGCATTCAGCCGGTTCTTAAAATTCTTATAATGTGGTTTTGAGAGCAACATGTGGTAGAGATGGAATAAACCAATATTGCACGTGAGGGAAGACTGTTCGATGCTGTGTGAGGGGGATTATATCACTTGCGTAGAACCATCAGGTACCAGTGGCTATAATATTTATCATCCAGAATCTTTGTCTGAGCCTTGAGCTCTTTCCCTCCCCCTGTTCACAGCAGATTGTCAAAATTGAACATGGTCTTTCCTCTCTTTTGCAGTCACTTGTGTTTCCAGAGATGGTTATTTTTTTTTCTTTCCCTAAGTATTGAAACCAGGCTTTTTTTATTCCAGGCTCATTTCCTACTTTGCTTTGTAAGGCTGCTACATACTCTGTTCAAGGTCCCTGAAAATGTTATGAATGGTCTTGTCTCTGTAAGCTCCTTGAATGCATCGCTCGTTTTGTGTACCTGGCCTTTTTGAACCGTATTCTCATTTAAAAAAGAAAAAAAAAAAAAAAAGCCCTTATCTTTTTCTTCTTTTTTTTTTTTTCCTTCTTCCTGAAATGGCCTATGAGAATTCTTATGTGGGAGAATTAGTGTGCATGTACTGGGAGACATGGCTGACTGTGGCACAGGCATGGATTTGCTAAAGCAGCACAGAACTCAGAAGTACAAAAGCTAGTTGGATTGAAATCATTTGGTGTTGCTGTCTATAGAATAACTTAACTGGATTTTGTCTTTTGGGTTTGTGTTTTGGGTTTGTTTTTTTTTTCCCACTGGTGAATACAGCTCTCAGGCCTCATTTTTAGTACTGATTTCAGTCATTTATGCTATGAAATGGTAAAAGAATTTTCAAAATGTTATTTATGAAGTCAGTACAGAAGGGTCTGAATGCACTGGTGATTGTTTGTGGGTATGCTGCTGTTTGCTAAAGAGCTTTTTAGGTTTCCTTGTTTTGAGATGACTTGAAACAGGATGGTATTTTTTTTTTTGGCTTAAGTGATTTGCTCATCCTCCTCCTTGATTTTGCACCTATCAAAAATGAACAAGCATGTCACTTCCCTATATCAAGAATTAATTAGCTGATCGCAAAGCCCTTTGAACGTAAATGCAAAACTACGAACATAAACCAAAGTCCTCACTCTTTAAAGGAAGAAGAATGGAACACACCTCTCCCTTCTCTCCCTGAAAGGCTTTGCTTCCAGAGAGTTATCCTCATGCTGCTGTGGGCAAAGACTCAGGTGAATTATTTTGCACAATGAATGCATCCTTCTGAAGGATTTCTGGTGTTCCAGATGACTGGAATTCTCCCTGAAACTGTAGTGCTTGTTAGGGAAGAGAAGAAAGTCTGTACAGAATACTGTCTTTGCTCTCACTTTGGAATTGCAACTGCTCCTGCTGGGCTTCTGAGATAGACTTGAAAAGGCATCTTGGCTTGCATTATAGGTTAACCCAAATAAACGTTTAGTAAGTAATAGTAGTAATTAGTATTTATAATGAGGTAGTAACAGGCAACCTGAATTAGCCCAAGCTCCCATTGTGCCTGAAACTAAACAAACAAATAAGCTGCTTAGGGAGGGACTGCCATGATTCAAGTGTATTTGTCATTTCTTGTCTTACCTCTGAAATGTCTTATAATGTGATATTTAGTAAACTTTTTTTTAGTCATGTAAGCATAATATTTAATAATACCTGTGGTCTGCATTTTGCTTACCTTGATTCCTGTTGTGCTGATACACCCAAGCTGGGTTTAAGTTCTGTCTTCAACTGCTTTTAAATTCAAATAACCTTCATTGTAATTAGTGGCATTACTTATAAGATGTCACGTAAGAACTTCTGTGGGCTGTAGTCTATTGCTGGCATGCTTGTGATTAAGGATTTTCAGACTAAAAGTGTATCAGCAGTTTTCATAGTTCATGAAGTGTTGAGATAAATATTTGAGTAACCATAGAATCATAGAATAGATAGTAATGATTTAATGTGTATTTACAGTAAAAGAAAATCGGGGGAAAATAGCTGAAAAACCCTCCTGCTTGCTCAAGTATGTAATGTTTTTTTTACCCTTTTTCAGTTCTAGTTGCACTTTACTATGTTGGACTATGGGTCTTATGCAGCTACAACATTATACCAAAAGAATTATAATGAAAGTATACAAATTCAGAGTTTTTTTACGAAAATCACTTTGGGTGAGCTGTCTGTGTTCCACAGTGACTCTTACTGAAGTCAGACATGAGTGGGGCAAGTACAGCCATCACTGTAGCCATATAATTGTAAAATATGCATTTGTATTTGCGCTTTAATGGGAATTTGGTTAGTTACTACCTAGCCACTTCTTTAATATGTGCTGCATATGTAAGTGGGAATTATTTAATAGCCTATTTGAGCATTACTAACTATTTTTCATGTAAGCCTAATTTATTGAAGATGGTGATATCTATTAAACAACATTCACTTGCAGCCTGTCCCAGATGAATAGTTTATGTTCATGGCATAGAGGTCTAAATATTTAAGGATGTGCATAAAACTGTTGCCTAAATTATATTGCTACCTTTTCAGTGCTGAAAAGCCAGAATTTTTGGCTCCAGTCTGGCACTGCTTTGATGCCTGTAAATACTGTTACGCAATTTTGCAGCCCAGAAACCAGCCGTATCCTGGGCTGTGTCACCAGCAGTGTGATCAGCAGGTTGAGGGAGAGGATTCTCCCCCTCTGCTCTGCTCTGGTGAGACCCTCCCCTGCAGTCCTGCATCCAGCTCTGGGGCTCCAGCATAAGAAGGATGTGAAGCTCTTGGAGTGAGTCTTGTGCAGGCCACAAAGATGCTCTGGGGGCTGGAGCAGCTCTGCTATGGAGACAGGCTGAGAGAGCTGGCCTTGTTCAGCCTGGAGAAGGCACTGGGGAGACCTTAGAGCAGCTTCCAGTGCCAACAAAATCTGGAGAGGGGCTTTTGACAAGGGCCTGTAGGCACAGGACAAGGGGGAATGGCTTTAATCTGACAGAGGGGAGATGTACATGAGATCTTAAGAAGAAGTTCTTGGCTGTGAGGGTACTGAGGCACTGGCAAAAGCTGCCCAGAGAAGCTGTGGCTACCCCATTACTGGCAGTGTTTAAGGCCAGGTTGGATGGGGCTTGAGCTACCTGGTTTAGTGGAAGGTGTCCCTGCCTGTGGCAGGGGGATTGGAACTGGATGAGCTTTAAGATCCCTTCCAACCCAAACCATTCTGTGATTCTATGATGATCTATGAATTACACACTGATTTTGTTGCATCAGGTCACTCAGAGCACAGGACGGAGTTTGCTTGAGTGGTGGTTAGTAGCTCAATTTTTTTTTCCTACCATCAGTGTTCATTATGTGGTCTGATACTTGAGTTGTTGCTCTGAATTTGAAACTGTGTGTATTGCTGTTTTGTTTGATTGGGTTTTTTTTCTTTTTCTATAGTCTTTGCAGCTATGGTAGTTGAGCTTCACAATCACTAAACTCATCTGCATTTATCTTTACTATTTCTTGTGAGATATGAAAGTGCTGCTGTTTCTGTTCAATAGATTAAAGGCTCCAGGAGTTCAAGGACAGCTCTGGAAACTCAGCTATAGATGTTTTTGTGGCTGTTAGATACACAGGCTCTCTGGGGCTGTTAGATATTTGGTGTGAGGTTTTTTCCTCTCCTCCCAGAGACTTCTTCAACTGAAAAGGAAAAAAAGTCCAAATCAGTGTTAGAGGCCGGAGTTTCAGCCACCAAACCTGAGCATATTTTCCTGAGAAAGCTGAATTACAGAAGAGCGATGAGAAGACGGTAGAATGGAGATATTTCACCCATGTAAATATGATTTATAATTGTTTCTTAAGAAAAAAAGAAAGGAGAAGAGTCAGGTTGTCTACAGAAGCGAACACTAGGAATTAACTGTTTCATACATGAGTTTATTTGCGAGTAATCATGCTTTATTTTGATGGTATAAGTAGTGCAATTCACCCTTATTGCAGAATCACTCCCACATGCTTGAGGAAGAGTGTTTTTTCTGACTTGGCTTAACTGGACTCGCTCAAGATCTTTGTGGATGTTTATGGCAGAGCTTTCAACAGATCTAAGGTTTTTCTGGTGTGTAACTTCGTGTTTTAACCTTCAAAAGATTCTTCTAGTCAGCATTGATGCTGGATCTTTTAATCCAAAATTATAAACTTGTGGAGTGAGTTGTGACAGAGTAGCAAAATGTCCTTGTTTTTTTGTAATGCTTCACCCAGAAAATGGATACTTATATGTTGAAAAAATCTCTGCTGCCTATTGATGTGTGTATATTTAATAATGATACTTTGAAAAGTGAAATATTGTAGTCCTTGGGTTGTGCTCGCTACATTTAGTGCTGTGGCAGTGTCTAAAGATACTTGTTTAATAAAAGAAACTGATGGTTATTTTCCTTGATGTACTGGCATGATCTCTGATGTTGATGGAGAGCTCTACTTTCTAATGAAGCCATTAAGATGCTGCCAATAGTTAGCATCTTTGAAAATCTGGGTTTGCATCTGAATATCAGTTTATCAACAAGCATACTGGGAGAAGAGACTGCTGGGTTCACTTTGGGAACAAGGGTGGAGAGGAAGGAGTTATTCTGAAGTGCAGCATAAGTAAGGTTGATCAGCTGATAAATTCTTCAAGGAGTGTGGATTGAGAAACTCCCCCGTGGTTGTGCACATGGAGTAGTAATTAATGTTTCCACCTTGCTCATAGCAGATGCTTTATGACATAGAAATATTGATTATGGCTGATGGAACTATAACAGGGAAGAACTTCTAAGAACTTCTTCCTCAGATCTCATCTCAGTCTCCCCTGTCAGTTTAAAGCCACTCCCCCTTGTCCTGTCCCTACAGGCCTTTGTCAAAAGCCCCTCTCCAGCTTTCTTGTTGCCCCCTTTAGGCACTGGAAGCTGCCCTAAGGTCTCCCTGAAGTAGTCTCTTCTCCAGCTGAACAAGCCCAGCTCTCTCAGCCTGTCTTTATAGGAGGAGTGCTCCAGCCCTTGGAGCATCTTTGTGGCCTCCTCTGGACCTCCTGCAACAGCTCCATGTCCTTATTTTAGGGGCTCCAAGGTGGCTTTATATTGCTCTGTCTTGTTTCAAACTGCAAACTTGTTTTGAAATTTATGAAATCTATAGAATATTATTTCCCATTAGGCTGTATAACCAATCTCTTCATATAGTTTGCAACTGCATTTCAACTTAAATTCACTAATGTGACTAGTATCAGGTGATGCTGATACTAGACTACGGTGAGACCCAAGTGTAAGATTTGTAGCATGGCTTTGTTTTGTTTTGGGTTTTATTTTTCTTTTGCTTTAATTGAATAACTGCATCTTATTGTGGAAGTTTGTAAGTGAAGCCCCACCCGAGGCTTTATAATACAATACTTGCAGCGCTAGACCTTAATAGTCCCCTTATCTCTGGGGCTTACTTGAAACACTATCTTTGGGACTGTGTCACTGAGGAGATGAGCAATGCTGGATGCAGTCGTATGCTTTAACACTGCTCCTCCTGCCTGGTAAGTCCTGTGTCCTGAGTGAAGTGTTCTTTTGTCTTGGTATTTGAAAGCAATTCCTGGAGGAATATCTGCTATATGTATTACAGTTACACGAGTGGCTGTATTACTATTGTAGTTTGTCAGTTCTGGTGTAAATATCTTTGTAAAACCCTTGTGTCCTCTTAGTCAAGCTAAAAATATTCAGGGCTTTATTGTTTATGAAGATTTTTATCCTGGGCAAGGTTGTATTTGCTTCCAACAGATGCACGTGGTATCCATCTGTTTGGTTTTTTTATGTTTTGGCAACATTTGTTTAGGGTATTATACCCTGCTAGGGTCTCTGGAATTGACTTTAATTTCTGCTGGAATGGTTTAAATGACATTTCTGCTCCAAGTGTATTGGATACGCATGCACCGTGTAAGTACAGTGGATATTTCCCCTTTTTTTTTGCCAATTGCAAATAAAAGAGTGACGTAAATCATTGATTTTCTTGTATTTGATATTCTGCTGAGAACATGACCTGATGGTTTTTTGTTCTTGGGAAAGGGGGGAAGTATTGCTTTGAACTTGCAGTGTAGGGCTGGAGGGAGCTGGGTCGTGCTGCCGGGGATGAGTCATACTGGGGAGCTGAGCGGGTCGTTTCTGGCACGGAGCTCACGAGCAGTTCATGCCTTGCCTCGCACTGCCTATTTGCTTCAAGCAAAATGGGGAATTGCACACAGCCTGAAAGCACGGAGCAATAGAAGTTTCCCAGTGGAATTAAAAGAAAAAAAGATGCCAGCGCTGGCTCCTACCTATTTCCATTTGGATGCTAAAACCATAAATTGAATTTTTAGGGGTTTCTGCAATAAAAATTTCAGCTGTTGTGTCTGATGTGCAGATTTCTGTAAGAAACAAGGTTTCTTGTTTCTCATTTAACTTGATGTTTGGGAGAAAGGCTCTTTAGAAGCCCTTTTTCGGCACAGTCTGGCCATGCTGCTGCTCACAACTTCTGTGTGAAATGTTGAAGAACGTGCTTTAAAAATTTTAATAGCAAAGTATCAAGAAATGGAAGAAGAGGATTTCTTGCAAAGCCCAGAACAATTGCTTTATAACTCTATCCTATAGATTGTGTTTTCAGGTGTGCATGAATTACTTTGAGTTTTTGCTTGTTTCCCTGTGATCCGGTTCATTTGTTGTCCCTTTCTTGGAAGTGTTGTCCCATCCCTGGAAGAGTTCAAGGCCAGGTTGGATGGGGCTTTGAGCAGCTTGGTCTAGTGGAAGGTATCCCTGCCTCTGGCGGGGCGGTTGGAACTGGATGAGCTTTAAGGACCCTTCCAACCCAAACCATTCTGTGATTTCCAGGAGAATATCTCTTCCTAATTTTGTTAATACAGAAGCTTCTGACTCCTTCTATTTCAAGGACATTTCAAAGACAAACCCCTATGGCTGCGATAGTCTTATCAACAGAAAAAAACCCAAACCTTATTGGTGAGAGTCACTGCAGCCAAAACGTGCATTAGGCAGGATCATGGATACAATGTGCTTTCACAACTGGAAATTCAAGTGGCAGGGCTGAGCTGCAACGCCCTGTGGCGTGCTCTATGAAATTGGTATGTTTTACACCTGGGATTTCTAAAGGTATCACGTGTATCAGGCTGCCAGACTTGTGCCTCCGTGATAGCTTGGGGGCAGACTTCTAATATGCCTCATCTGTCAACAGGAGGCTGGGGTGGCTGACGTGCACAGTAACTTTTAGAGAGAAATTAATTACCAGCGTCATCTGAAAGTATAAAACTTTGTGTGTAGTTACATAGAATACTTTTTGCTTATGATTGGTTAAAGTCTACGTTCTGCAGACTTCACTAGCAGATGAGAAGGTAAAGGATGACTTGCTGGGAGAAAAGAGAGTAAACCTGAATGTTTTCTGGAATATAACTCTTCACACCCTTCCTTTGTAAAGGTTTTGTGAAATTACATATAGCAAGGCTCCAGAAGCAGATAGGTTTAAAAATAATACTGATTCACTGGAATATTAGATGCAGGTACAACAGATTTCTCAATCTGCCAAATGCATGTGCCATCCCAGGGGAGGAAAGCACCTTGCTCACTGGCTTTGTATAGGAAAAGGGATAGGTTCTTTCCAGCTCCCTTGCTTCCATTTTATGTCAGCCAGCTTATCCCACCATCTGAGGATCGCAGATGACATCTCAACTGAGCTCGGCAGCACTCAGCAAGCGATTTCCTGCCTGCGGGATTGAAACGCTCTTTTCGTTGTTTCTACCTCAGCTTGACCGAGAGTGGCTTCTCCCTCTGGGTTACTTTGGATTCTCCTTGGCCAGCTAGTTGGAGTGTGCTGCTCCACAGCTTCGGGAGAGATTCCGTGCTGTGGAGGGAGAGAGGGAGCTCCTGCTGGTGACCTACTGGAGACAGTATAGTTAGCGCATCCCTACTGTGACTCTATTAGGGTAATTAGATCCAGTGTGTGTTGTAGTGCAGCAGAACATCACCTTCTAGTAAAGAGCAGCTCAGCAGAGAGTGTTTGCCTTTGCTGGGCTTTTTTTTTTCCTGTAATCTTTCCAAAAGGAGAACAAAGTCATTTATTCAGAGGCCACGTGTATACCTTTGCTGCTGTAGCTGTATCCTGTTCTTGGCAAAATGTTCTGCGTGTTAATACGGTTTATGCCGACACATCCTCCACCCTAAGTACGCTCCGCTTTCAGGAATATCCTTTTTAGTGCTGTAAGCCACATACAATACCTGGCCCGATGCAGCTAAATGCCCCGGGCTGAGCCGCGGTATCTCTACAGCCTCTTTGTTCCAAAGATTGCGCTTTGCACGCGTGCGTGGACGTGCTCTTGCAGTGTCACCGAACATTTCATTTTGCAGATGACTAAACGGAGTCACAAGCTTTCAGCAGCACGGCCAAGGACTTGCAGCTGCCTGATTTCAGAACTGGGGCTGGATTGCAGGTGTCCTGACTCAACAGTATTTCCCTTTTACTACGCGATTGACCTTTTTCCCTATAAGAAGGGTGGTATAATGCCTAACCTGGGTAAATGCTGTGAGTGTTTACTAGATCCTCAGCATTAACTTGAATCATTCTCCTTTTCTGACTTGCTCTTTAGCAAATTAATTCACCCGCTAAGATGACAGTCTAAATGACTGCTTTTCAGTGCGTGAAGAAATGGGTTGACTCTTTTATCAGAGCCTAATTAGAATGAGGCTCAAGCTTTCTCTCAGCTTCTTTTTGAACACTTAAATGTTCATTGAGGAGTGGTTTATTAAAAATAATAAAGGAAGCATATGCTTACAAAGGGAGGCAATGAAGACCTGAATTTAGTAAGCTTCCCTCTTCTGAAAGGAAGACCAACTTGTTACTTCAAACAGATGTTTACACAGTTTAATCTCAACCTTGGGGGGCAGGGGCAAAGCAACTTATTTTCAAGTTGGTTTCTTAAGTATACTGGAAAAACATAACAAACAGGAAACCACAGCTCATAACATGAATTTGTGAGGAGCTGGGAGCTGTCAGAGCCTCCGTAGCTTTAACCAGTTATTTCCAGAAACCAGTAAAACTGAAATAATAATTTTTGAGAAGCTTGCAGCAATAGCTTTGCACTAGCTTTGGAAAAATGAATGATGTTTATAATGTATTTACTATCCTTCTTTCCAAGGGATGCTGATTGTGTAGTGTTTACTAGCTGGAGTTGGGCAGAGCAGCTTCATGGTCCTGAGGCAGGGGATGGACAGAGAGAGGAGCTGCTGTTTGTTCTTGTTCTCGTGTGCCCGGGTGAAGAGATTCTCTTTGGCAGAGAAGCAACCTTCAGTGGTGTGTTTTCCTAAGCCGTTGTGGTCCATAGGAGAGAAATTGTTGTTGACATGGTGAATAGCTCATAGCCTGTGTAATTGCTTTAAGGACGAGTGCTGCATGCATTGTTGGAGAGAAGCTCTTGTCAGAAGAAGTCTTTGGCTTGTGCCAGCAAGGAAAAAGCAAATGGGAACTGCTTTCATGCAAGATAATGACAGCTGTTGTGTCAGTGATGATCCTGTTTAGTTAAACCTGGGGAAAAGCCTTGGTGATCTTCAGTGTCAGGGTCTTCTTGCCAGCCTAGGACTTGTGGATGTTGGGCTATAAGGGTTACACCTGTATATAGATAGTGGAGCTCCTGCGCTAGTCATGGAAACTCACTTCTCCATCTTGCTTACTGCAGGCAAGTCTAGGCAGGTAGTGGTGCTCATCCCTGCGAGAGCCATCTAACGTGACCACAGGCTGCCCATGGTCCTTAACAGCATCCTAAGTCCTAGCTTGCTTTTCTTCTTCCCTGTTTTCTGTCTATTTTAATTTTTTTCTTTAGGCTTTCTTTGCTTTATTAATGCTTTTCAGTCTAAGGCTTGTAGCAGAAGGTTTTTGGTTCCTCTGCAAAAGCAAGAGCAGAGAATGCTCCTGACCCTGTATTTTTACACATGCTAGGGTGATTCTCCCTCTCTGCTCTGCTCTAATGAGACACCCTTGCAGCCCTGTGTCCAGCTCTGGGGCCCCCAACAGAAGAAGGATGTGGAGCTCTTGGAGCAAGTCCAGAAAAGGCCACAAAGATGCTCCGAGGGCTGGAGCAGCTCTTTTATGGAGACAGGCTGAGAGAACTGGGCTTGTTCAGCGAGAAGAAAAGAAGGCTTCGGGGAGACCTTAGAGCAGCTTCCAGTTGAAGGCTGGAGAGGGGCTTTTGACAAGGGCCTGTAGGCACAGGACAAGGGGAAATGGCTTTAAACTGACAGAGGGGAGATTTAGGTGATCTCTTAGGAAGAAATTATTCCCTGTGAAGGTGATGAGGTGCAGGTTGCCCAGAGAAGCTGTGGCTGCCCCATCCCTGGCAGTGTTCAAGGCCAAGTTGGACGGGGCTTGGAGCAACCTGGTCTAGTGGAAGGTGTCCCTGCCCATGGCAGGGGGTTGGAACTGGATGATCTTTAAGGTTCCTTCCAACCCAAGCAATTCTATGACATGATGGGCCTATAGTGAAAAATGGTATCAAAGTATCATCTGAGCAGATTTTTGGGAGTAAGCTACAGCTGATTACAGTTATTTTCCTGCCACTGCTTTTTTCTGTACCTCTATCACAGCTCAAGATGTGCTGTTTAATTTAAGCCACTTTGAAAGTTTAAGTTTGTTAAAATGTTGGCTGAAAACCAGTATGTCCAAATAAATACGTTTTTTAGCCGGCAAAGGCTGTTGCCTTTCCCATAGGCTGTCTTGCTGTAAAACATCATAGCAAAAGATTTTGGGTGATGTTGTGGCTGTAGAAGAGAGCAGAATTCAGGCGCCTATAAGTATAGAAATGAACGTGTCTCAAACCACAGTGTGCAGGTTTTGCAACTGGTGTGTCAGGAATGCTTGTTATCTTTACTCTGTCTCCAGTCGGATGCAAATTCTATTTATTTAAACTGATTTAGATAAAAAGACCATTGCAGTACATCCACAGGCTTGGTTTTCCAGTTCCCTGTAGACGTGTAGCTAGATCTGGTCTTGAACATAATCTTCAGCCCAGGAGCACAATGTACTGATACCAGACTGCTCGGAAACTTTTGCAAGCGAGGTTAAACTGTTGAAGAACACTTATAGAAAAGTTCAGAAGTATTTTTACTCTTTAAAGGATAGCTGTGACTTTAAGTGGGATGTCTGTTTAGGTTAAACTCAGTCTTTATTGTGCATAAGTATGAAAGTGCTGTCTGAAATGTGATCCAGCAGGCCTCTGGATGCTTTCCTAAGCTCCTTGGCACACCTCAGCTGCAGCAGAAACCTGTTAAATGAATAGCCTGAGTGGCTAATACTATTTACAGTGTATTCTCTTTGGTCTGAAATGCTATTTGAGGATCTTTCCTCTGCTCTTTCAGCTTTTCAGCGTATAGCATCCTGGTGAAGAAATTTCATATGGGTTGCCTGTGCTGCGGTCGGCTTTCTTTGGCATGGATGGAGGTTGGGTGCGTTTCCTTTGATCTGAGCCTATTCTTTTTCTAAATAAAGTTTCATGGGTGTTACTGGATTTTTAGAAATATTTTTGGTACCCTGAAAGGTAAATTACTAAACCACTGTAGCCTTTGTAATTAGGACCATTAGCAAGAAAAGTAAACAAGTACACAAACACTTTAATGTTGGCCCTCATTTCTTCCATGAGTTTTGGCTGCATTCTTTTGGTATTAGTAATAATGCATCAATAATGTTAAAAAAAAAGATATACCTATTTTTCTGTGTATGTGGTGAGCATTCAGAGTTCCTTTCATGTACCACTGGGCAGGCAGGGTTTCAACAAAGCATTTCTCCTTTAAAAGCCCCTGCTGAAGTGAGCACCTTGCAATCCTGGTTACAGAAACATTGAGTGAGCAAGAAGAAAAACTATAAAAACCATTATAGGAATAGAAGGAGGAATATCTATGGAGGAGAGGATACAGCTTTGATATTTTGGTATTTCTGTTTGTGGAGGGGAAATGAGGGGCAATGAAAATAAGGGAGGAGGAAAACTGGACAGATAAAGATATTAGAAAAGAAGAGAAGGAAGGTGGCTGGAATGGAAGGCAGAAGGCTAAAGGATAGATGTAAGTACTTATGCATGCTAATTAAGTTACTTAATTTTTGTAGAAAAATCTCTTATTGTTCCTTTCCTGGTGGGAAGGGAGGCTTTGGTACAGCGGTGCAGATTTTGCCCATGCTTGGATGTGTTAAGCAGCTAAATAGGACGAGTTTCTTTTGTGTTTGATTGAGTTGCCAAGTCAGCATTACATTAATTGCTCAGTTTAGAAAGAATATGGTAATAATACAAATGTCTGTCAGAAAAGCAGGGTACTCGGGAAAAGTTTCTAGGCTGCTGCAGTCCCATGCAGGTGGGAGGTAGAAGTGTCAATCTTCATGTAATCTGCTGTCATGCAAGTCTTCTTCAGAGCTGGAGTGGGGAAGAAGGGCTGACATGATGCCTGTAGCAGCTGACAACTTTGCACATTTTTACCTCTGAAAGTTTTAATCCTTGAGCAAACTGTTATTTTATTGGAAAATGGTGATTCTCTCCAGTTTTAACAAGCTACTATGTACTTGTGTATAATAGTGGGCCTTGAGTCCTTGGATTTAGCAGCTATATGTATTTATCTTCCATTTTGGTTTGTTTGAGGAATGAGAACATGGGAGGATGCCTGTGACCTTGATGATTCACCTGATAAGGCAGTCCTTGTTGTTGGTGTCTTGGTGGGAAGAGCCTCCTCACTTGTGCAATAGTTTGATGTGTCTATAGTTAACGACAAGCCTCACCGAGACTTTTCCTTGGGTAGGAGGCATTATCCTTGAACAAAGGCTGGAATTTCTGGTGGCCTATCTCTGATGTATGAATGGCATTTAGTCAAGGCTTTCTGTATTTTTTGGAATATCTTAGCAAACTAGTTTCCCTTCAGGGTTGGATATGTTTCTTCTGCAGCCTGCTTTAGCCTTGCTTTTAGAATTAGGGAATGTGAAGGGTCTACCTGTTTTAATTACCTTTCTGTAAGGTTTCATTAGGACTATGTAGCAAGACTAAATTGTGGTGTAGGAAGCTGTAGTGAATTAAATCCAAGCCTTACTTCATTACAGGAGGGCCAGAATATATTAATTTATAAATTTATTTTATGAATTATCAATTTATATAATTTAGCAAGTTTTAGTCCTCTCCAGTTTGTCTTCTTCTTGGTACCACTTGCTCATTTTCTGGTAGCTTCAGCCCTTTTTTGTATATTTAATTTTAGTAAAGGCCTTTCTAGTTATTTAAAAATATAGTTAAGTCTTACATAGTTTCAGTACAGCAACTGCTTTGAAAATTCTGACAAGCTCCCTTGTCCTGCTTTCAGTCGTGCTTTGTACTATTTTGGTTAGACTTTTATTTGAGTGTTTCAGTTAATAGTGATGGTAGAAGTCCTCTTGGATAAAGCAAGTCTGTTTCAAACAAAATAACGTGTGTTGAAGAAGAACTGTGGAATTCTAGGAGCAGTGGAAAGCGTGCAATCCTGACGGCATTGTTTTTCGTTTTGTAATAGTTTCTTCTGACTTCACTAGAGACTACAGCGGTGATGTCAGCCAGGATACAGTTTATGTTCTGTCTGTCACCCAAGTGATAGATTGCACTGAGTCTTGCCAGAATCATAAATTGCCTGGGAGATTGTAGTAAGTTGTTGGTGGAATTCTGCAGAGTAGGAGCCAAGACTTGAGAACTTCAGGAGAAGCCTCTTGAAGAGCAATCTGAGGATGAAAATCTTCCTGTTCCCTTTAAGAGTTATGTAGAGTCCCATCTTTGGACATCAGAAGGATGAAACTACTTATTCACACTGTAATAATTAATACATCGTCACTGCTTCCAGTTGTAATGCTTTCAAAAGGTCTCAACATGTTGCATAATAAGATGATTTTGACCATTGTAACTATAATAAGGCCATAAAACTGTTAATTTAGAAAAAGATCTCAAAGGGAATCAAAAAAGGGGAAAGCAGATGTGATGCCAGCAGTGAATGGCATTTATTTTGATTTATTTATTGTTTAATAGTTGTAAAAAATGTGAAGACATTGCAAAACAAGCATTGATTTATATGGAGGAAGATACACTGCATGTGAGAAGAGCGCAGTGTCCAAAACATATCCTCACTGCTGATGGCATTTTTCTTTTTTTATATAGTTTATAAAGTATAGCCAGGAGTATTTTTTCAGTGTAAGGTATTTCAGTGTGACCAACACTGCAGAAGTTATTTCATAATTGTTAAATTCGTAAGAGCCAATGTGCTAAGTAGTAAGTTATAGTGTGGAGCAGACAACACAAATCACCTGGGAAGTGATGGATCAGAATGGATGAGAAGATCTCTAGTAAGCAAACTTTATAGGGAATGAGAGCATTAGCATAGTAAAGAGAGATTTGAGCTATGGAGAGGTAGGAGTAAAGGAGACGATCTCAGGTGACATAAATTTATCCATTGGACTTAGTGAAACTATGATGGTTTGGGCTGATGGAGGGAGCATCCCAAGGAACTACTTCAGGTACGGGTGTGCATAGAGGAAGCTTGTACCTCACTGGGAAATGCTGGAAGAGGTAGAAGAGACCTAATAAATAAGAAGTGCAGTGAAATGCTCACATATCAGGAAGTTGAGGAAATTAGACACCGTGGAAGAACTTATATCTGTTTGGAGAGTGGATTATTTAAAACCTGAGAATGATGAAGACCCTTCATCGTCAGGATAAGAGTCACTTTGAGGGCAGCCACCTTGTTCCTTATCCCATCAGTTTTGGAAGTTTGAGATTCCTGCTCCCAAAGCAGGAGACACAGCAACAAGGTTTTTCTGAGTTGTATTGGATCTTGGGGTTGGACCTGGCTGTTTTGATAGGAGTCAAATTTTCCCTGCAAAAGCACTGAAGAATTGCATTTGTCAAGACGTGCGCTGAAGCCAAATAAATCCTATCATCTCAAGTAGTATTTTTAAAATAGTAAGCCTGGCATTAAACCATAGAAGGTATAAACTGTGAAGAAAGTAATACAGTGGGAAAACAAGATGAGGAAAACTAAGAAGATTAAAAGCAAGTATCAGATTTTGGGTAATAAGTATTGAAAAATAATTTTGGTCAGTTTTGACTATTTGCAAGAACTTATGGACTTGGAAGAAAACAAATCAGCTTGCATGGAGTAGCCTTCAAAAATGTTTAAATTTACCCTTACAGTATATAAAGGAGGGCGGTGGGCACAGGTTGCCCAGAGAAGCTGTGGCTGCCCCGTCCCTGGCAGCGTTCAAGGCCAGGTTGGATGGGGCTTGGAGCAACCTGGTCTAGTGGAAGGTGTCCCTACCTGTAGCAGGGGGTTGGAACTGGATGAGCTTTAAGGTCCCTTCCAACCCAAACCATTCTATGATTCTATGAAATGTCTCCAAATAGGCAGTTTCATTAGTATGGTGGTAGGGGCTTTGTTGCCTCCTTCAGCAAAGCACTTCAAAACAGACTCCAGGACCTGTCCTGCTTTTGGGGTGTGTGAAATGAATTCATAGAAATTTCCCCTCTCACATCTGCTTCCTGTGAATTATATTTTTCTGCTGCTAAAGAATATATATTAAAAAAAAAAAGCTGTGAGCAAAGGGAAATGCCAAATCAAAGAAATAATTCAAAAAAGCTGTTGCTTTAGTGTCCGTAGCTGACCAACCACAATGAAAAGTCCTGTTGGTCCCTTTCTTCAGCTGGTGTAACACCTCCAATTTGAGGCATGCAAAAATCTCCTTATTTTTTACTGAAAAAAATATTAAAACAATCTTATCTCCACCAATAGATACGTCCCAAAGAGGAAACTGGGATTTAATTCTGCACAGTCAACTTCCTGCAATGTGTCTGAACTTCTGCAGCTCCAGCCTGCTGCGTAACCCAGATCTTTTCAGCTTGTTTGTGCTGACCAGACAAAAGAAGGCTCAGTTGCCGCCTTGCTTTCAGAATAAAGATGAGATGCACTGAAAAATGAGCAGCCAGCCAAGATTTTGAAATTAAAAAAAAAAAAGAGGAATAGGAAGCCGGTAAAGGGAATAAATTCAGATGTTATGAATGCTTTTAATTACTACTTCATTGAAATCTCTCTGTAACATTTCCTTTGACTGATTCAGCACTCCCTAAAAACTGATCTGGCTTCCAGCTAAAGGCTGAAATCCGTCTGCTGCTCATGTTCAGACCTGAAGAATTCTGGAACAGGAAAAAATCTCCAGAAAGTGAAATGGCTGCTTGGTGGCTTGCTGATTTGACCAGCAAAATGGGGGTGGTGTTGCCCAACCATTTTGCAAGTCCTGAGGACCATGAGGGCTGCACACGTCAGTAGGTACCAGAGCTGATGCTGGACTTGTTGTCTTGGTTGTCCTATGTGGTGCTGGGCACCAAACATACAAATATTTCGTGCTTCAGTGATAAAAGTACTTCATTATCAACATCATCAAGTGGCTTTGAAAACTGCTTTTGAAAGCAGTTAGATTTTCAAGCTTTCCTACTCAAATCCCAAACACCTGCTTCAGCTACAGCTACTGTCCTGCTTAAGAAGTTCCATAACTATATTGTCTGCAGAGCCCTGCAGCAATCTAAAGGCTGCCAAATGCTGTTCTTGTTGGTAATAAAATAATGAAGACTTCAAGAGGTGGGCTTGTGCAAATCTCATGAAGTTCAACAAGTCCAAATGCAAGGTCCTACACGTGGGTTGGGGGAGTCCCAAACACAAACACAGGCTGGGGGAGACTGGATTGTGAGCAGCCCTGAGGAGAAGAAGGACTTGGGAGTGTTGGTTGATGAGAAGTTCCCCATGACCCAGCAGCGTGCTCTTGAGCCCAGAAACAAACCGTGTCCTGGGCTGCATCACCTGCAGCGTAACCAGCAGGTCAAGGGAGGGGATTCTCCCCCTCTACTCCCCTCTTGTGAGAACCTCCCTTGCAGTCCTGCATCCAGCTCTGGGGCCCCAACATGAGAAGGATGTGGAGCTGTTGAAGCGAGTCCAGAGGAGACTACAAAAATGCTCTAAAGGCTGGAGCACCTCTGCTATGGAGACAGGCTGAGAGCTGGGCTTGTTCAACCTGGGGAAGAGAAGGCTCCAGGGACACCTTAGAGCAGCTTCCAGTGCCTAAAGGAGTTGCCAAGATATCTGGAGAGGAGCTTTTGACGAGGGCTTGTAGGGCCAGGACAAGAGGACTGTCCTGGTTTTGGCTGTAACAGTTACATGGCTTTAAACTGACAGAGGGGAGATTGAGATGAGAACTTGGGAAGGTCCTGTGAGGGTGGTGAGGCCCTGGCACAGGCTGCCCAGAGAAGCTGTGGCTGCCCCATCCCTGGCAGTGTTCAAGGCCAGGTTGGATGGGGCTTGAAGCAACCTGGTCTGGTGGAAGGTGTCCCTGCCCATGCAGGAGGTTGGAACTGGATGAGCTTTAAGGTTCTTTTAGCCCAAACCATTCCTGCTTCTATGATTCTAGTGTAGCACTACTTCTGGTGTATTGGAAGAAGAGTAGTGTTTATCCCAGGCTGTTGCTCATCCCTTTCAAAACAAAATGAAATAGAGTTTTTACTAAGAATACTGCATAAAAGGAATTAATATTCCAGCAGAAAGATACCCTGGAAATATCTAGTGAGATAATTTTGTAAAATAATTACAATTTTTATATTATTCTTTGACAGAAATGAACACTTAGAGCAAGGGTAATAGTTAAAAAGAGGCAGGATGTATTTGCTGAAGGTCATGTAACCTTAACAAACTTGTTTAACTTGTGTGAGGAAATAAGAAAACCACGGTAAAAGTCTAGAAGTAATTGGCTTTAATCTTCAGAAGGCTTCAAATTGTAACCGAAGTAATTCTTACATTGGTGTGATATGCTCAACTGGTTTTAAAAAAGCTCTTTTCTGAGGGATCTGGATGACTGATAACGAGCAGTGAGTGAGGAAACCATTACCACTGCAGCATGCACTACAAAAGGAGGAATTAAGAAGAGAGATGTTTTAAGTGCCTGAAATGTGAAGTTATAGCCAGTTGTGGCCACGAAACCTCCCTTGACAAAATAAGGCTTTAAATGAGTCTGAACCCCATAGCGCATTGAAAGGAGGCGAAGCAGCACAGTGGCAAAGTCATGTAATCTGTATCAAGAAATACTGGTGCTGGAACTCCCAACCCCATGAACCCCGAGTTACGTGATGCTGTTCCAGCACCCGGGTGAGGATAAAAATGGTCAAAAACCCCAAAGAGATAAATGTCTCTCTCTGGTAATCTGTGTTGAGTAACTGCTCGGCACCCAATGTTTCTTCTCTCTGCTTTCTCAGTGTTGCAGAATTTTTGATCCACTGCTTGCTTGGTTTGCAGGACAGTTCCTGCTTTGTGTTTAAAGCATTCAGGATTATGCTGAGCACAGCTCATTAGGCTGGGGAGGTCAGATGGGCACTGGAAGAGCAGGTACTGGGTGGATATTGTAGGGTGCCTGAGGGTAGATGCACCCCTGGGGATGCTGCTGCTTCCACCCAGCCCCCTGCCGTGCTCCGTGCTGGTGTGAAAGAAAGCAAGTTTTTCTGTATGTCTTTTTGACACTGCTTTAGCACATTCCTGTAGCTTGAGTGGTAGCATCTTTTCCTGATATCAGGCTTTCTCTGACCTCATTGGAGGATGAGCTTGCTTTCTTGGAGAGCTTTTGTTCCAGAATAGGAAGCTTGTGTTGCTAGGGAGTTGGCATTTATGTGGGGCTTGAACAGCTATGGTTTCCTGAGCTCCTGAAAAATTTTACTCTGCAAAACCTGCTCTTGCATTTGAGGGATGAGCCTGAGTGCTGACTGGTGTTTTATAAGACCCCTTGATGAGTAGAAATGAACTTTTTGTCATTTCCAGGAGGCTAACTCTCCTTTAATAGCAGCTCCATCTGCATCTGATATCTATGCATGTACATAAATGCCTGTGTTGAGTCAGAGTGATGAAAATAATGGAATCAGAAAATCCCCTCCTTCAAAATGGGGAAAAAAGAGTATTTCCCGAGCTTCTGCAGCTTCTATTCATAGGGATCTGGCTGCTCTGCTCCAAAGCAGGAATCGATTAGAAAAGCCTGTGACACTGTCTTCTGGAGCTATGTCTTGAGGGATACCAGCCTCATGAACTGGTTTGTTGCTCAGTTGCCTGAACCCAGCCGAGGAGGAAGGTTGAGTGTGTGTTTGTGGTTCTTGCTGGTAATTATAACCCAGAGGAGCACGAGGACGAAGGAATGCGTCTGGAGGCACGTGGAGCCTCAGCATCGCCTGCTGTAGGGATGGTGCTATAGTCCACACCTTATTTAAAAAAAATACAAATGACCTAGTTTATGAAGTGTATGGTCTCATCATGGCTCTCTGGGGCCATCTTTGTTCTCTGTTCCTTGGCTGGACTGGGCTGGGAATCCATTAGGAAGAGCATAATGTTAGGTATAACCATCCCAAATCAATACTTCACAGGTATGTGCCCCTCACCCTGAGAATTTGCAGGCTTGTCCCATGAATGAAGGAGTTGAGGAGTGTTGAGGTAAGGATGGGAAGAGGCACACTTCTGTTTTGGCTAGCTGTGCTGGCCTCCCTCGCCATTTGCCTCATCTCAGCCCCTTTGTTCCCTTCTGCTGAAGACCAGGAGATGCGGAATCTGGTGTGCCAGGGGATTTTGGGGGTGGTGGGAGAGAGCTGGGTTGTGCTGGAGATGCTGCAGGAACTGTAATGTTGCTGTGAGCTCTGCTTTTGAGCATGCTGAATCTTGCTCCTTTATTCCTTTAGCCTTATTTCTCTACCAGCTTATACCAAAAATAGATGGTGCTGGGAACGTTGGAGCTGTGCGCATTTATCCTCTCCAAATCACCATATATGCCCCTCCGAAGCTGACATTTACTTTTAGAATTTATTCCACTTTTCTTCATGCCAACGACAAAGCCTTAATTGTTTGGTGAGCTTGTGTTTTTAATTGTCTGTATGGGTCAGCAGCATGTGGTAGAGCCTTTAAAGTATTGTTTCAAAATAGTGATCCCTTTGGGAAATATCTGTTTTTCTCTGTTCTGCAATGGATGTCTCTCTCGCAAAGGCTTAGTTTACATAATATCTGAGTGCTAATGTGGAGGCCTTTTGTAAATACACTAAGATGCTTACTAAGCTGGTTGCCTGCTTGTCTACATAACAAAGCCGAGAGTTATGTAGTGGGTGTAGAGAAAGGGTGTGACATGTACTTTAACCTATTAGGCTTGCTAAATCTGGGGAAAAGGGCTTTTGCTTTATTAATTGGGATGTTATCTGCGTGCTGGAGTTGTCTCCATGTACAAAACATGGAATGTTTTGTGGAGCATGGTTTGTATTGGAGCAGGGGTTTCTCTTCTAAATAAATACAGTTTTAATGGTCTTTTTGGCTTTCGGAAAAGCTAGTGCCGAAGTGTTTAAGTTTCGGGTTGATTTTTTTTGACATTGCCCTGTGCCTGTTTGCATTATTCCTCAGTATTTGATTTTAAGCATTTGCTTTCTCAATTTTGTTTTTTATTTTATTTTTAAACCCCAAATGAGAAGCAGAGAAACTGTAAACCACTGCAAACTTTATGGTGTATCCTTATAGAGACTAACAACGTGCGGGAGTAAGTGAGCAAATTGTACGGGGATAGGGACGTCTACAAAACTCTCGTTTTGCTCATATTGACTCCAGACCTTCTGGTAGGTTTTTACCTTTAGCTTCTGACTCATAGTGCAAGGCTGGTGGTTTTTTTTTGGTAGCATAATTTGGTGTAAAATGACAACCTTTCAGATATGACTGCTAACTTTCCCACTTCAACTGTTCCTCATGTTTTAACTCCGTCTGAGTAATCTCATAGGGGCAAAGCCCAGGTAAAAGTAATTTATTGCTGAAGATTATGGGAAATTAAATCAAGGGTAGCTGGAGAGACGAGGCTTCAGAAATTAAACTCTCCAGTTGCTGAGTCAATTAGGAGGTTGGGGGGGGTAATTGCTGGAGGTCCTGGCATTTCGAAGGAAAAGCCAGTTTGTTTTGCTGGATGATAGCAAGCTAAAAAGCACTTACTGACCAAATTGAGTTGCTTGCTGTGCTGTTTTTCTATGTAAGAACCATCATACGTTCGGTTGGGTTTTTAAAGCATGGGCGGTCTCGTTTTACCTGCTAAACCACTTCTCCTTGTGGCCTTGGGGCTACGCTTGGTATTTTTTAAGTGGATTTGTTCAATGATTTTCAAGGTACAAATATATATTGTGGTGTCCTGTACCCAAGTGCAGTTCTACTGGCGTCTTTCCCTATAAATATCCTGGTTCTTTAAAGGTGTGTATAAGTAATAAACTCGCTTCTGATTTATGTTAATGTGTGAGATCTCTTTTTTTAGAGCATGATTTTAAATATTCTATTTCCTAGTAACACAAACTTTACTGGCATGCTGTAAGAAGAAGCAAAATTAAAGTAAGTAAAACAACAAAAATAAGAAGATGAGATAAATGTATTTAATGTACCTGGTACAGTAATGAAATAATCTAATTGCAGAGGCTTTGTTGCAGAGCACAAGTTATATTGACATTTAGCTCCCAGGTGACTTTACAAGGCAGGCAGTTAAGAAAAAATAGAACTGACTTGCAAGCTGAGCAGGTTTGACATTAGTAATTTTGAACATAAGGTTGCATATTAAATTTCTTTTTCTTTCTATACTGGAGAAAGAGTTGTAAGGATTTTTCTCAAGGAAACTTGGGGATCTTTTTAACTATTGTTGCACTGAAGACTTGGCACCGTGAGTGTTCTTCATAACCACATAAAATGCTCCTGCCATGGAGAGGAAAGGATCTGTTACTACACATACAAAAAAGCAAGAAATTATCTTTCTACCAGAGTGGTTCCTGGCAATCAGACAAGGGGGAGAAAGAAGTGTGCTGGCATGACAGGAGCTGCAGATGTATTTGGGCTTCAGGATATTGTGGTGTTGTGATGTACGATGGGAAAGCGTAGCTTAGAAATGGGAGGAATATGAGACTGTTGTGGGGCTTTAAAGCCATGATAGCCGTGTGCCGGCATGGTTTGTGTCAAAGCCCCGCAGCTGCTGGCACAGCACTGCAATTTTGCATGTGACTTGTTCAGCCAAGACTTTTTTTGTTTCCTTCTCTTCTATAAGTGAAATAATTTAAAACAGTATTTCATGCCCTTCAATGTTTGTTCCGTCAGAAATGAGCTTGTTTTTCATTAAGCTGTTTGATCTATTATGTATTAGGAAAACATACCATATTGCTCTATGGAACTGGTCTGCCATTGTACAAGGTTTTTCTTCCTCTTAGTGTCATTCCTTTTCTGTATGCTGATAAACTGGCAAGTGTAACTTCTGCTGTAGTTAAACTGGGCTGAGGTTTTCTTTTATTTGCATGCTTTAGCTGTAATAGTAAGACGGTATGTGAGAAGTAGATGGGCATAGTGGTTTTGTTCTCAAATAGCCTTGGTGGCTGTTCTTTTATTTTGTGAAACAACTTTGCTGTGATTTCCATTTCTTTTTTCTTTGCTCGATGGCTCGGTTTTTGGGAAGACCAGTACATGTTGTGGTCCACAATCGAAGAGGCTCTCCTGCAGCCTGTGGCACCAGTGGTGGGGCTGGTACATACAGACTTAACCTAAAGCCTCTGCTTTTTTGAGGCAAGGTCAGTATTTTGGATCTTAGCATTGTCCCTGGTCTGGGGGTATCTCCTTGACATGTAACTTTGAGGTAGGACCTCAGTAGTCTACAAAAGGACTCTTAAAGTTTTCAGTGGCATAAGACAACCTGATGAGGCTGTGATGGGCTAATGGTGTGTGATGCATTGGGGGGAAATATTGGATGGCTGGTTATGAATGTGAAGATACAATCCTGCAAAAATAGAAAGTGTAAGCAGCAGATTGAAATGGTGCAACTGAGATAGCAGACGTGGCTTTGTTAGTCTTTGGAGTTGTGTGACATTTTATGTGTGTGTTTTCTTTGTTTTAAGTGAAATGTGTTTGTTGCTGATATTTTCCAGTAACTAGTTGCAGGGGTTTAAGTGTTTTAAAGGGAAAGGATGGAAATACTGAATTGAGGTTGAGATGAGACTTGTAAATTGTTTCTCTTTTCCTGTCTAAAAAGGCAATCGAGTGTATGATGATGAGAATTTAATATATGAGAATTACTGGAAGAAGTCAGGATGGAGAGAGTCCAGGAATGATGATCCAAGGATTGGGCAGCCATTTGAGGAAATCCTGAAAGAGCTGGGCTTGTTCAGCCTGGAGAAAAGAAGGCTCAGGGGAGACCTTATCCCCATTTCCAGTACTTAAAGGGTGTATAGGAAGAAAACAGAGATTCCCTTTTACAAGGAGTTACATGGAAAAGATGAGGGGTGATGGGCACAAGTTACTCCTGGGGAGATTCTGGTTGGATGCAAGAGGAAAATTTTTTACCATGAGAACAGCCAGCCATTGGAATAATCTCCCCAGGGAAGTGGTGGACTTCTTTGTCCAGTCAGATCTTAACAGTGTCCAACACTAAGTGCTGGACCATCTACTCTAGGTCATGCTTTGCCTAGAAAGGTTGGACCAGATGATCCTTGAGGTCCCTTCCTATCTGGTATTCTGTGATTCTATGATTAAGTCCTGAGGAAAGGATGACCTCAGAAATTTAGCATGTGTGCAGAAAATTTCAGCGTGTATTCTCATAGCGGGGAATCATTGTGGCCTCTGCCTTCACCCCTGAGCTCCCTTGCTGGTTGTGATAGTTGGAGTCTCAGCACAGAGGCTGCTGGTAGCAGTGATCCTGGTTTCTCCCCTGCTGTCATTTGTAATAGCAACCTCAAACTGCTTCTCTTGCTTGACTACACATAGTTGACCATAGAATACATCTACACAGAATTAAGTCAAAGGAGAAATTAGAGAGTGTTCCTGCTGTTGTCTTGCTTTTTCAGTTTTACAGTTCCATTAGGTCTGCATTACTACATGTCCGTGTTAAACAGACCTGCTAGGTTGATATCATATTCTTTTACAGATACAGTCTTTGAACAAGCCTAGGATTACTCATGATGTCAGATTACATTTCATTGTACTTAGTATGTACTTTTTTCCCCTCCCTGCAACACAAAAAGGCAGAAGAGGATCGAGTTGAAGCATTCAGCAATCTGGAGTTATTTATATATTTGGAATGCAGAAGAATGCTATAATAAAATATTAATACTGCTTTATAAAATTAAGCCCCCCCTCTCTTTACAGTGGATTTAAAGCCCGATGGAGCCATTGTGGCACTCAGGCAGCTCCAGTTCATTGGGAGCTGCTCTAGGCCAGAATTGCTTCTGCTCAGCTCTTTACTGTTGAGCGCTAAACAAATATTTGTGTTAGCATTTATCTTTGTATTAGAAAATTCACGGTGGTTCTGTATCATCAGTAATAGTGCTTTTAAGTGATTATGTTATTAGTGTTTACCTAGCATATTTGTCCTAGAGAATTGGTTCTAGCTTGGGTAGCCTTTGGAGCAGTGTGCTGCTTGGCATCTCGTCCTTCTGACTTTTAGAGACTCCAGCACAAGTGCCAAGCTTGTCATGGAAACAGGTGCTTGCTCAAGGTACGGGGCTTCCCATTTTATTTGGAGGAGGAGGAAGAGAGGCTGAATTGGCTCTGGGCCCTTTCCTTCCAAGAAACGGTAACAAGTAAGCTTTGTTGGGTTTTCTTTACCAGCTTTTTTAAAGGAGGAGAAGGCGCTTTCAACACAAACTCATGAAGGGACAGATAATCTTCAACATCTGCTGTGGCTTTTGAAGGAGAAGACCTGTTAGGACTGGAATTCCCAGGAGTTCAGGAGCCCAGAATTCCCAGGTTCTGATAAATGGTGTAATTCTTTGCCTCATGCCAGAAGTGTTGGAAGCATAATATTAAAGAAATAATTTCCATATACTAATCTATGCTTTGCATCCAATCCTTCTTTCCCCTTTCCCCGGCTCTTGGATGGAGTTGTTCTTAGCTCTTGGAAGGGTCTGTTTAGGGACAGATCATTGAAATGGAAGAACTTGCCAAGTAGGGAGGGTCAGGTTCAAACTGAGTTCCTCCATTAGAGCCCTTATTTTATATTCAGAAGGTTTGTAAGCTGTTTCTTGTGCTCAGAACCTAAAGTGACAAGGATTCATACCTGCGCTTGTCTGCACAGAGAAAAAAATTGCAAGTTCTTGCTTAGAAAAAACTAATGTGTTGCAAACAGCTTGGAATTTGTGTTTTAGGGGTCAGCTTGGATGGTTTTACAGGCTGTTTGTGTCACAGGAAGGTTTAAGATTTGAAAGCTGGAGGCCACTGTTTGCAAGATAGCGACATTTAGTCTTCTGCTTACCTGTGTGGCCCTCCTGGAAACTGGAAATACAACATGAAAATAGCTCAGAGGTCAGCAAAAATCCCTTTGAAAGTACATTCTTAATATATTCATGCTATATTTTTCTATAATTTATATCTTTATATATTATTAATTCAGAAATTCTAAATCTTTAGCATGTTTTCCTTCCTCTCTTGTACAGCATGAAGATGACGCACCTGAAAGGCTTCATGTGAACAGGGAGGGAAATGCCTGTTTCACCACCTTTGTGGAATAGTAGCACCTTTTTGGGAAGAATGTGTCTTGAGCAGAGCAACAGCCTCCAGCAGCACTTCTTGTACTCGGAAGTTGGCTCCCGGTGTTTGCTGCTGGGGGTGTGAGTTAACCTGGGCTGTGAAGGACTTGACCTGAGGCTTGTCCAGCTCCTGTGGCCATGTATTTGGCATAGAGAAGGGCCAAACTTGATAGATGAATTAAGCAAAATGATTTAAGGGCAGGAAGCTCAATGAATAGTCATTGAAAATTGCATATTAACTGGGAAATGAATTTGCTGCAATCATCTGAACCCTGAACATCTCACAGCTAAGAGAATGCAGTACGCCAAGGAAAGCTGAAGAATCACTAAGTCATCATATCACAGAACGGTTTGAGTGGGAAGGGACCTTCAAGCTCATCCAGTTCCAACCCCCTGCCATGGGCAGGGACACCTTCCCCTAGACCAGGTTGCTCC